>CM062820.1:240270611-240543017 GCA_031772625.1 Pinus tabuliformis
ATTTTTTTACCATGTAATGAACATTTCATTTTTTTTTAAGGGTTTCATGCGAGAAATTTTATTCCGAGAAATTACAGTCAAGTAAATATATACACATTCATATGTTCTAGTTATTTCATGGTAAGGAAAAGAATTTGATATGTGATTAGCTGTTTGAAATGCTTTATCCGAAATCTATTAAAAAGGATATTTGTATAGTTGTTTATCTCCTATCCACTTTATTAGGTTAAACAAAATTATGCTACCCAACATTCTTTTCCTATTGAAACCCACAAATAGTTTCCTTATATTCAATATAACTCAGGATTTTGGCACAGGTGACTCCTCTGTTTTTCGATTTATTTACCTGACCTATAAACTAGATAAAAATTCTGAAATCCATCATTATTAATAGTACTCTATGGTTTGATTCATGTAACTGCTGGTCATTTAAATTATAACAATTGCAGTCTGACATTCTTGATACACTTGAATACTACATATTTATTACTTGGTATTTCTAAAACAATATAAACAAACCAACTCTAAAACCTAGGGTTCTTCATATTACTCACTTTTTATCCTGCAAACAATAATGATAAAAATAATACTTTCCACAAAGTCTCTCCTCCCAGCCACGAGTCTGGCCATCACGTCCATACTCCCCTCGAGCACTTCTTCCTTTCCATGCTGGAATTTATCCAGTAACATTCAGTATTAAGGGTCTCAGGACTATTTTCCAGCCTTCATCTCAGTACTATCTCTTGATTGTATAAGGTAATATTCCCACTGGTTTGTTGCACCCAGCTCTAGGAGATATTTTCCCCCTGCTTCCCCTCTCTATATTTCCTTCTTTCAGGTAGAGGGTTAACTGTTTCTTGATAACCATTTCTTTTAACTAAATCAAAACAATTATATTCTGTTAAAGTAATGTTACCAATAATTTAGGTAATCACTAGATAACCATAATAGATGTTTCCTAGTCTTTCCATCTCAATCACTTAATGTTAAATACAAAAAAATGAATTAACACTTAACTTAAATATCCAATAAATATTTACTTAAGAATTCACAGTAATTTTTAAATGCTATTTTTGGGGTGTTACATCTCCCCGCCCATATGAGTAACACTATCCCTGGTCTTCTCTCTTCCTTTGAAAAATAACATCGAATAATATTTTCACATAAAATCCTCCTCCTCCCAGTTGGCCTCTTTCGGGCAAAAGTGCTTCCATTGCACTTTAACCTGGGTAATGGATTGCTTCCACAAATTAGTTTCTCTCTGATCGATGATATGAAGGGGTTCTTCCAGGAACCTTCCTTCCAGTTTGACCTGCACCACAGAGTAAATAGTTACGTTAGTTTAAAAAAATGATGTAACTACATTTGTAATCTATTTAACTGTTTACTTGAATGATCTCCCAGTCAATAATGTGCTGAGGGTTATACACATATTTTTTTAGTAATGTTACATGAAATACATTGTGGACCCGAATTTGGCTTGGTAGTGCAAGCTTATAGGCCACCAGTCCAATTCGTTCCAAATCCTGGAAGGGGCCATAGTAGTGGGGCACTAATTTGGCACAACCTTGCCATTGTAATGAACTTTTCTGGGGCTTCACTCTCAAATAAACATGATCTCCTAGTTGAAACTCCCAGTAAGTCCTCTTTTTATCTGCATACATTTTCTGCTTGTCTTGGGCTGCTCTTAAATTTTGTCGAATTTTCCTCATGGCCCTCTCAATTTCTTCTAGCATGTCAGGACCTAGTGTGAACTTATTAACTGGACTATTCCATTCTATGGGTACTCTGTACTTTCTCCCATACAACACTTTGAAGGGACTCATGCCTAGCGACTCATGTTGTCCATTATTATATGCAAACTTCACTAAATGGAGGTAATCCTCCCACTTGTGTGGCTTCTACATCACAAACATGTGTAGCATGTCTTCAAACCTGGTTTCCCTGTTCAATCTGTCCATCTGTTTGGGGACGGTAAGCGATACTAAACTAGACGTCAGTACCTAGACCTGAAAATAGATTTTTCTAGAAGGTGGAAGTGAATTTCACATCCCTATCCGATATTACTACTTTGGGTATTCCATGTAGATAAAAAATTTCCTTCATAAATATGTCTGCAAGTTCTATGGTTTTGTATGTGGAATTCACACGGTATGAGGTGAGCTGTTTTACTGAACTTGTCGACCACCACCATAATTGAGTCATGTTTCTTTCTTGTGTGAGGTGAACCTGTAATAGAATATAAGGATATCATCTGCCATTTCCATTCTGGAAGGGGCAATGGTTACAAAAGCCTGACGGGATGCTGGTGCTCTGCCTTAACCAGCTAAAACTCCAAACATTTGGATAAATATTCTGTAATATCCTTCCTCAATCCAGGCCAAAAGTACCCTTTCTTGATGGCTGAAACCTTCTTTGATAGCCACAATGGCCAGCACAAGGCTTCCAGTGAAACTCATCCAACATAAAATGTTTAACTGAGCTTTGGTTACGTATATAAATTCAGTTCTTAAAGGTAAGGAGATTATCAAAATTTATTTCAGATTCTGATTTTTCATTTTTCAGCAAAGCTTCTTTTTTTTGCTGCCAAAGGAAGGAATACTCTAGGTCTCTATTAGTTGCTTCCTTTATTATTTCAAGGATATTCAACTTACTTGGCTCATCTGAACCTCATAGATGCAATGTAACTTCCTGCTTAGTGCATGAGTCACACGATTTTCCTTCCCTTTTAAATGTTTCATCTCAAAATCAAATTCACTGAGGAAGATGTCCATATGGCCTATTGAGCATTCAAGCTTGACTAATTAAAAAAATTGGTAAGGCTACTATGGTCAATTAGCAGCAAAAATTTATTTCCGAGAAGGTAATGTTGCCACATTTTAAGTGCATGCACTAATGTTGTCAACTCAAGGTCATAGGCTGAATATCGTTGTTCGTATTCCTTCAACTTTCGAGATTTGTAGGAAATCAATTTTCCCTCTTGTGTTAGCACTCCACCAACACCTTCCTTTCTTGCATCCATGCAAACCACAAAATACTTTTCTGGATCAGCCACTTTTAACACCAATGCAGTGGTAAGTAGATGTTTTAGCTTTTCAAAACTCTACTCACATTATGCTATCTAGTGGAAAGCATGCCCATTTTTCTACAAGGAGGTCATTGGGAAGGTGATTCTTGAGAAACCCTAAATGAATCTATAGTAATACCCAGCTAATGCCAAGAACGATCGGATAGCAACGACATTCTTTGGGACTATCGAATCCATAATTGTTTTCATCTTTTCTGGATCCACTGCAATGCCATATGTTGATATAACGTGACCCAAGTACCCGATTTGACTTTGAAAAAATCACATTTGTTGAATTTGGAATATAATTGATTTTCCCTTAATGTTTGCAATACTATTTTCAAATGCTTTTTTTGCTCCTCTTGATTTCTGGAATATACTAAGATACCATCAATGAAAATCAGCACAAATTTATGGAGGTAAGGCTGGAAAATACCATGCATTAAAATCATGAATGTGGCTGGGGCATTGGTAAGGCCAAATGGAAATACCACGAACTCGTAATGACCATAGCGCATGCGAAATGTTGTCTTATAAATATCCTCCTTCTTTATCCTTATTTGATGATAGTCATATCTTAAATCAATTTTTGAAAATAACTTGGCTCCCTGTACCTGATCAAAGAGGTCATCATTACATGGTAAAAAATACTTTTTCCTAATAGTAAGATTGTCTAATTATCGATAATCGACGCATAACCTCAAGGTTCCATCTTTTTTTCATATGAATAAGATAAGGGCTCCCCAAGGAGACACACTCAGTCGGATATACTTTCTATCTAAAAGCTCCTGCAATTGCATTTTGAGTTCTATTAATTCAAGAATGCTCATGCGATAAGCGGCTATGGATATAGGTTTTCACCTAAAACTAATTGAATAGTGAAGTCAATGTCACACTTTGGTGGTAGACCCAGAATAGATTCTGTAAATACATCAACGAATTCGCTAATGACAAGAATATTTTCTAAAGAGGTCATCTTATCTTTAATGTTTGTGGAACCCACTTGAACATCATATATTTGTCAACCCTTTTTAATACACTTTCCTATTTGACTAGCTGTGATGGGATGTAACTTGGTACCAGTTTTAATGCCTTGGGGTTTCTCCCTTTTGCCTGATTCAGCAATAAAATGGACAGTTTTCTTTTTACATTCCACCAAGGACCAACACTTTTCTAACCATTCCATCCCAATTAGTATGTCGTAGGAGCCCAAAGGTAGTATATTAAGATCTACGTAGATTGGCTTTCCTAAAATCGTTATGGGAAAACGTTCCGTCCTTGTAGTTACTCTTCTTTTTGTTCTCGTGGCTAGTTGGACTAACCATGGTTTTGAAAATTTACTGCTTGGAAAATGACATTTACCTATCACCTTAGGTCTAACATAGCTTAAACTGGCTCTTGGGTCCAATAAAATAGAAACAGGTTGCTTAGCAATCATACCTTCACATTCGATCATGGTGGGCTAAAATTCTTCCTGATGATCATCCAAGGTAGCGCTAATTCTCAGCATGCTCCTTGCTATGTCTCCCACCATTCTATTCTTGCTTTCTGTGGGTAATTTTTATAACAGTGTGCTTCTCCACATCCCCAACACTGTAGTGGTGGTCTGGTTTGTGGTTCATTTACAAATCTAGGAGCTCCTTCCGAATGTTTGTTCTCTGAGTAAGCCATCTTGGGTTGATTCCTGACTAGAAATTGGTTGAGGGGTTTTTAATGTAAGCTTATGTTACCAAAAAATATGGAATGCTTACTCGGAGGTAGACTTCTGCTTTTCTTGTTTAAATTTCCATTGGATCCTTCATTCCTTTGTTTCATTTGTTGATAATAGATGCAGGCTTTCCGCACAGCGTCATCCATTGTCTTGGGGTACTCAAACTCTAATTTCTCTTTGATACAAGTGGGTAAACTGTTGATGAAGTGCTAAATTTTGGCCTCTTCCTCTTGTGTGTAAGTCACATAATGTAACAGGGAAGTAAATCGTGTTACATACTCATCCATGGTTAACGTTCCCAACCTTAATTCATGGAATACCTTTGCTTTTTCATCGTAATAATGCTCCGTTAAATACTTATCTTTGAAATGCTTTTGGAATTCTTGCCAAGTGACTTCCTCTTCATTAATTTTTCTCACTGTTTTGATTTCTTCCCACCACAAGGTGGCCTTTCCTCTTAACTGATAAACTGCTAATCTTGCTTTCAGTTTATATATATATATATTATGGTAATATCTTCCCATGTCAATGAGCTAGGCTTCTACTGCTTCTTCTGACTCCCCTTCAAAAAGTGATGGCTTGATCTTTTTTAACTCACCTTGTAGTTCAATTTTCTTTATTTTTGTTCTTCACTGATAGGACACATTGTCTGAGTTCCCTTCATCGTATTCTCTCTCTTTCTCAGCGGATTCACCATTCTCCTCTCCATGTTGCATTGTTGGTGTCTTTTCCTAGTCTTCAACACTGGGATCTGGATGCCGTTGATTCTGTCTATTGGACAGACTTCGTAATATATTTTCTTTTTCTTCATGGAGTCTTTCATTATCTGATCTTAAATTCATCATTTTAACACACAACTACTGAATAGTTTTTAGTAATGCCGCATTAGCCTATCGTGATTCTTCGCCCACTTATATCCATATATGAAGATTAGCATTTACATATGTAGCACCGGGTGAATTGGTTGGTCGAGGGCTCCCTTTCATTTTGCTTTGTTCCTTCTATTGGTGTGATTCTTCACTTATTAACTGTTACACACATAAATTGATTTAGTTACACAAAAAAACTGAAGCAAATATTATTTTTCTGTACATGACTATTCCCCAAAGAGTCTCAGTGTTCAAGCCTGAGCTCTAATACCATTTGTAACATCCAAACGATGATTTCTTATATATATTATATATATATATATATATATATATATTATATATATATATATTATTGCATTACTGTTGCCAACCTATGGTTTATAACTACAAACCATAGATTCATATAAACCATTGAATTTAATGCGATATAAATATAAAATGTTTTCATTGATTGAACATAGTTGTACTTAAAACCTTAATATTCATGTGGGTAGATTACCATGAAGTACTTTGCTATTAATACAATAGTCAGTTCATACTCTAGTTATGCGTGACTCGTTTCTGGATGTACTAACACGTGGCGGATAGTCTACTAAAGGCATGGCTCCGATGTCCTATCCTATCAAGCATCTTGGTTTAGGATTGTTGATCTCCTGCCATCAATCCAGCGGTGAGAAAAGTCTAGAAAATAGATCGCCTACTCGACTTCACGCCCTCGGACATCGAATGGCTCATTGTTTCTCCTTCTTCGCTACTCTGCGATGGCTAAGATTTCATCCAGAGTTCTTTTGGACATAAGGTATGCCCTAGATCGCAAGGGGTTGAATCAGGTGCCATCGAATACATGTAAGGTCAATGTCTGAAGTTTTAAGTGATTTAATGGTTCGGCCTTAATAAAGTAGAATTACCGCAAAGCTATCAATTGTAAAACTACTCTAAGCTTTGACACTGCTTTATAGATATAAGTTAGGAGGAGAAAGGGATAGCCGATAATGGTCAGCTTCCTGACGCACAAAAGAAAGTTATAATGCTTGCCATAACCATTTCACCTGTTACGATTTAAGATTTTCCATTGGTTTTTCATTTAATTGCTCATCTTTTAGATTGAAAGTAAATGCTCATTGCTTCTTGTAGGTTTATCTCTGTAGGAAAGAAATGATGTGATATCAAGTAATAAATCCTAATACATCACTGTCTATTTGTTACTATGCTGGGAGGGTTCTTTTCACCTGAACTAGTTGTTACTAACAAAATTATGGTCATCTCTTGCAGGTAAGCCACAACATGGCAATGTAAAGCTTTTTGGTCTGCAACCTTTAAGTTCATAATGGCTTACAAACTCCTTGTCCTTTCACAGGTTAGCGTCACGAACTTATTGGCTATCTCATCCTATCGTTACAAAGTTTTCTGGAGGATTTTACTTCTTATGGTTTCTAGTTTAAATTATGCAAGTTGGTTGTTAATTTTGAGCTATTTCTGTGACAAGTTTGATTGTTGAATACTCTGTTCATATCTTTGTTAAAAATTATTAAAGGTACTGAGGTGTTACTGGTTCTGAGAATCGAATTCCTCTTCCTAAGGAGGGTCCCAACAACTTTCTTTTTCTTAGGTCTCTATAATACTAGTGATTCCCCCATTACAGTTGTCATTGTATCCCTTATTGTTATTTTTGTGCCCCTATTGTCCCCATATTATTACTATTGTGCCCTGTAGAATCCCACTATTGTTATTTTTGTGCCTTTATATTATTATTATTAGATCGGCTTTGGTTATATTGTGATCCCTTAGACTGCTATATATAGAAAGGAGGTTTTTTCATTTGAATCATCTAATAATTGTTCATTTGTGTAATGTAAAGGAGGTTTTCCCCTTGGATAGGCTTATTTCTAAGGTGTTGATCTATCTTTTCTATATTTTTGTGAGCTAGTTTCATAACATTTCGTATCAGAGCTTTAGATTCTAAGGTTTCACTGCTCCAAACAAGTCATCGTGGCATTTTCACTATAACTTTCGTGCTACGAAGTTTCATAAGCTTAAAGAAAAACCCATTTGAGACAGAATCGGTTTGAATCTTGAGATTTAATTTTAGATATTGTCTCGCTATACTTTTGCAGATAAAAGCGGAGGAAGTTAGGGGTTTTGCTGACCCCAATTACATTCCAAAGAGGATACCTTGGGAAAATAGTCATAACTTTCTTTGAGCATCAGATTGATTTTTTGTAAGACGTTACAGAAGGAGGATGAATTGTAGTTGTTTTGTTATCATTTTCAAAACCTAAGGTTGAAATAGTGACCAGCGACACATCGTACAATTTCGCTCTACTGAACTAGTGTATACTTAGTTCATCATTGGAGATTTGGCATAACTCTTCATTGGAGAACACAATCTTGATCAAATTTGTGGGGTTAGAAAGATTACTCATATGGTTACTGCAGAAAGAAATTTTAGACCTGGGAGATCCAAAATTATAGAGATACATCAGATTCAATATCGATCTCCTACAAAGTGAAAAAAGATGTGTAGTTATTTTAAATTTTTGCATAAGCTTGGTCTGAAAAATTAGTTTGAAGGAATTCAAAGGGCATAGTGAAGCATTATTATCGATAATTGATGCCCCGAAGAAAGAAAATGGAAACACTTAGTAAGCAACCTGAAAGATTTAGCATGATTTACGAAGAAGAGGAAGAAATGCAACATGATATATCAAAATTAGGAGACCAAGTGCAACAAATTTCACTCGCACAAAAAGTAATAGAACCTAAGATGGATGGTTTAAATAAATACGTAGAAGCTAAGATGTATGGCATGGAAGCTAGGATGGATGGTTTAAGAAAGGCGTAGAAGCTACGATGAATGATGTGGAAGCTAAGATGGATGGCATGGAAGCTAAGATGGATGGTGTGGAAGCTAAGATGCATGATTTAGAGAAAGGGATGGAAGATTTGAAGACAGATTTGAAGACAAATTTGACAAATTTTCTACAAGAAATGTTTACTAATGGTGGAAGGGTAGTAAAGGAAACTCATGACGAGAACAAAATAAATGTTAATCATGATTTCATAGACTCTAACATTGGATCGAAGAAAAACCATGTCTCAAAGATCGATATGAGGAAGTTTGATGGCAAGGATCCCAGAACATGGATACTAGAAATGGAGCAATTTTTCGATCTGCATAATGTGCAAAACACACAAAAGGTACGCATTGCAACTCTATATTTGGAACCAAATCAGTTTGTATGGTATTAATCGTTTTTCTCTAGTAAACAAGCTGTCACTTGGGCTATTTTTATGGATGAAATGATAGCACATTTTGAGGATACAAAAAGAAATATTATTTTTAGCCAATTGATAAATCCCAAACAAAGGGTTCCATGATGGAGTAAATTGAGGACTTCCAAAAATTGAATATAAGGGTAAAGCATAGGATTGATGTATTCATAGGGACTTTAAAATATAACATTCATCTTGAGGTTCGCCTTTGGGAACCAGATTCATTAGAGAATACATTTAGGTTGGAAAGAAAAATGGAAAGCAAAACTATGTCAACAAGGAATCCTACCACTTGCAATCATAAAGATGGAAGTGTTGCTACCCCTAGCCATCCATAACCTACAAGGTTGACACGAAAACAATTGGAAGAAAAAGGAGCACAAGGGATTTGTTACAGTTGTGATAGCAAATACACTAAAGGTCATAAGTGTGCTGAGAAGAAATTATTTTACATATATTGCGAAGAGAGGAAGAAAAGGAACAAAAAATGTCAAAACAAGAGGGTATACACCAGGAACAAACCCTAGAAAAAGAATAAATGAATTCGACCATATCTTGTATGCATTGACTTGAATTACCACTCCTCAAACTATCAAGATAGATGGGCATATGAAGAAGAAAAAGGTAATAGTGTTGATTGATTTAGGAAGTACCCATAATTTTATTCATTGTAAGATAGCCAAGGAATTGACTTGCTTCCTATATCCAGCACTAGAGTGTTCAGTGATGGTTGCAAGTGGAGGAACCATAAATTGCTCAAGAAAGTGCCATAACGTCAAGCTATCCATTGGAGAATATGTACTGAATAGCCTAATGCTTTCCATTCTAATGTGTGGTGTTGATGGTGTACTAGGAGTCCAATGGTTACAATCCTTGGGTACAATAGCTTTTAATTTTCAAGAACTTTTCATGAAATTCTATTCAGAAGGAAAGGAAGTTGAATTAAGAGGTATCGCAGGGAAACCAGGAAAGATAATTAGCTCATGAAAAAGCTTCTAAAGAAATAACAACGACGCATAATTACATAATTATGTTCACTAGAGGTTCCCACATTCAAATCATACATTTCTCCAGATCTCCAAAATGTCTTGGACAACCATTCCAAGGTATTTGAAACTCCCAAGGGCCTCCCACTTATTCGTGATCATGATCATGCTATTAATTTGATTCTAGGAAGTGTTCCTCCAAACATCAGGCCTTACAAATATCCCGATGTCCAAAAGAGTGAAATTAAACATATGGTTGTAGAAATGCTAGAGGCTAGTATAATTCAACCTTGTCAAAGTTCTTTCTCTTCTCCAGTAGTATTGGTTCACAAGAAGGATGGATCATGGCGCATGTGTCAAAATTATAGGGAGCTCAACAAGCTCACTATTAAAGATAAATTTCACATTCATGTCATTGATGAATTATTGGATGAGTTGCATGGATCAATTCACTTCACCAAGTTGGATCTTCGTTTAGGATATCATCAAATCAGAATGAAGACTGAAGTTATTCCAAAAACATCATTTAGAACTCATAAGGGTAATTATGAATTTTTGGACATGCCTTTTGGCCTTTCTAATGCACCTTCTACATTTCAAGGTTTGATGAATTCCATTTTCAAACCCTTAGAAAATTTGTGTTAGTATTTTTTGATGATATACTAACCTACAACAAGTCTTGGAAGGATCATGTCCAACATGTTGACATGGTACTCAAACTATTGGAGGAGAAATAATTATATGCAAAAATATACAAATGTTTCTTTGGAGTACAAGAGGTGGAATAACTGGGTCATATTGTATCTCATGAAGGTGTTAAGGTAGACCCTAGCAAAATTAAAACCATTAAGGAATAGAAAATCCCCACATCCATAAAGAATCTATGAGGATTTATTGGGTTGAAAGGGTATTATTGTAAGTTTGTTAAGAATTATGGGATAATAGCAGCACCTCTAACAACACTATTGAAGAAAGATGCATTTTCATGGACTCCATAAGCAACGAAGGCCTTTGAACATCTTAAAGAAGCAATGTGTCAAGCACCAGTCTTAGCTACACTGGACTTCACAAAAACCTTTATTGTGGAATGTGATGCCTTAGGAAATGGAATTGGTGTTGTTTTAATGCAAGAAGAAAGACCCATTGCTTTTGAAAGTCGTCCAATCAATGGAAGGTATTTACACAAATCTATTTATGAGAAGGACAAGTTGGAAATGCTACATGCATTTAAGAAATGGCGACCCTACCTAATGGGAAGACACTTCAACGTAAAAATAGATCATGATAGTCTTAAATACTTTTTAGAACAAATATTATCTTCAAAAGAGCAGCCTAAATGGGTCACAAAGATGTTGGGTTATGACTTTGAAATCATCTACAAAAAAGGGAAGCAAAATGTTGTGGCAGATGCACTTTCAAGAAAGGATGAGGATGTGGAAGCATTTATTTGTGCCATTTCTATCATAAAACCACATTGGATAAATGAAGCAAGGGATTAATGGAAGAATGACGAGGAAGTGTGGGAACTCATTCAAAATATACAACAAGATCCCAGTACATCTGATACATTTAGTTGGAAAAATGATTTGTTATGGTACAATGATCGATTATACCTATGTAAGAATTCCCATCACAAACAAAATATTCTTAGGGAACTGTACACCTCTCCCTTAGGAGGGCACTTAGGATTTCTAAAAACCTACCACATGGTTAAGAAGGATTCTTTTTGGGATGGCCTTAAATCAGATATTTAAAAGTTTGTGGCAGAGTGTTTTATTTGCCAACAAAATAGATTTGAAACAATTAAGACCCTATGACTATTACAACCTTTACCCATTCCAAGCCGACGTTGGGAGGATGTTTCAATGGATTTTATCACAATTTTACCCAATTCTGAAGGAAAGAGTGTTATCATGGTGGTAGTTGACAGCTTACCAAGTATGCACACTTATGTGCATTATCTCATCCATTTAAAGTGAATACAGTCTCTACTGCATTTATGAAAATAGTTCAGAAGCTACATGGAAACCCAAAGGTTATTGTAAGTGACAAAGATCCCATTTTCACTGGAAATTTTTGGACAAAATTATTTTCTTGTCTTGGAAATCAGTTGGCTCATAGCTCATCCTACCATCGCCAATCTGATGGGAAAAATGTGATAGTAAACAAATGATTGGAAGGATATCTTCATTGCTTTGTATCTGACAAACAGACACAATGGGTCAACTCATTGCCTCTAGCTCAATGGTGGTATAACACTTCCTTCCATACTGCAACAAAAATGACCGCATTTATGGCACTTTATGGATATCATCAACCATCCATCACATCATATTTAAGAGAAAATTATAAGGTTCAAGCAGTGGAAGATCACATCGAGCATCAGCAACAAGTTCTCCGACTCTTAAAGGATAACCTCACCTTGGCACAGAATAGAATGAAACAACATGCAGATCAACATTGCAACAAAAGATGTTTTGATGTAGGTGATTGGGTATTCATACAACTACAACCATATAAACAAACGTCCCCCTCAAGAAAACTAAGAAGGATAATAAATTATCACCAAAGTATTATGGTCCGCACAAGGTGTTGCAAAAGATAGGTACCATGTCATACAAATTGGAGCTTCTTGCAACTTCCCAAGTGCACCCATTTTTCCATGTTTCATGGTTAAAGAAGGTTATAGGTGACAAGCTTCCAGTTCAAACAATATCGCTAGAACTTGATGAGGAAGGAAAAATCATATTGGAACCTGAACCAGTCAAAGAATCAATATCTCGACAGCTATGAAATCGATCAATTTCAGAGTATCTCATCAAGGGGAAGAACTTACCAGCTGAATATTTCACATGGGATGATGATAATTTTATACAGAAGCATCCATAACTACTCACACATTGACGACAATGCTTTTCGGAAGGAGAGGGGCATGTTAGGCCCCTATAATACTAGTGATTCCCCCATTACTATTTTCATTGTATCCCTTATTTTTTTGTTGTGCCCTTATTGTCCCCATATTGTTATTATTGTGCCCCATAGAATCCCACTATTGTTATTTTTGTGCCTTTATATTATTATTGTTTGGTCGTATTTGGTTATATTGTGACCCCTTAGACTCCTATATATAGAAAGGAGGTTTTTTCATTTGAATCATCTAAGAAATGTTTTTTGTAATGTAAAGGAGGTTGCCCCCTCGAAGAGGCCTATTTCTAAGGTGTTGATCTATATTTTCTATATTTTTGTGGGCTGGTTTCATAACACTTTTTAATGGTATTCCAGACTATACAGTGTTTCTTGGGAAACCTTTCATGCCTTGTTAAGTTTAATTTGAACTAATAGTTCCTCAACTTATTGCTATAAGCAATGGTTTGTTGGATACTTGTCAAGATTTCTTTGATTTGATGATTCTAATATGATAGCTAGTGTTTGATGCTCGTTCATTTACTTGGAATTGGTTCTTGGGAAACCTTTCATGCCTTGTTAAGTTTAATTTGAACTAATAGTTCCTCAACTTATTGCTATAAGCAATGGTTTGTTGGATACTTGTCAAGATTTCTTTGATTTGATGATTCTAATATGATAGCTAGTGTTTGATGCTCGTTCATTTACTTGGAATTGGTAATTCATTTTATTTACTCTTTTATGCAAGGGTTATGCGTCTCATGCACTTCAATTTATATTCTTTTGATATCAAATTTTAGGTCCTCTGGCCTTATTTCCACCTACATAGTATTTATTGTGTTCATTTGATTGCAAATAGATATGTTGAACTGTGTGTGAGTCTTCGCTGAAAATTCCTGGAAGTTTTTACTGTGTAACGAACGTTTCATTAATTTTTTAAGGGTTTCATGGGAGAAGTTTTATTCTGAGAAAATTACAGTCAAGTTAAATATATATATATATATATATATATATATATATATATATATATATATATATGTTCTAGTTATTTCATCGCAAGGAAAAGAATTTGACATGTAATCAACTGCTTGAAATGCTTTATCCAAAATCTGTTAAGAAGGATATTTGTATATCTCTTTATCTCATATCCATTTTATTAGGTTAAACTTAGTTATGCTACCCATCATTCTTCTCCTATTTCAAACCCACAAATAGTTTCCTTATATTCAATATATAACTCAGGATTTCGGCACAGAGGTGATTCCTCTATTTTTCGATTTATTTACCTGACTTGTAGAGTAGATATAAATTCTGAAATCCATCATTCTCAATAGTACTCTATGATTTGATAATTACTGGTCATTTAAATTATAACACCTACAGTATGAAATTCTTGATACACTTGCATACTACATATTTATTACCTGGTATTTCTATAACAATATAAATAGACCAACTCTAAAACCTGGGGTTCTTCATATTACTTACATGTTATCCTGCAAATAATAATGATAAAAATAATACTTTCTAGAAAGTCTCTCCTCCTAGCCATGAGTTTGGTTGTCACATCCGAACTCCCCCCGAGAACTTTCTCCTTTCCATGCTGGAATTTATCCAGTTATAGTCAGTATTAAGGGCCTCAAGACTACTCTTCAGTCTTCATCTCAGTACTATGTCTTACTGTATAGGGTAATCTTCCCACTTGTTTGTTGCACCCAGCTCTAGGAGAGATCCTTTTCCACTTGTTTGTTGCACCGAGCTCTAGGAGAAATCTTTTCCCCTGCTTCCCCTCTCTATATTTCCTTCTTTCCGGTAGAGACTTAACTGTTTCTTGATAACCATTTCTTTTAACTAAATCAAAACAGTTATATTATGTTAAAGTATTCTTACCAATAATTTAGGTAATCGCTAGATAACCATAATAGATTTTTCCCAGTCTTTCCATCTCAATCACAAAACAGTTATATTATGTTAAAGTATTCTTACCAATAATTTAGGTAATCGCCAGATAACCATAATAGATTTTTCCCGGTCTTTCCATCTCAATCACTTAATGTTAGATAGAAAAAAATGAATTAACACTTAACTTAAATGTCCAGTAAAGATTTACTTAAGAATTCACAGTAATTTTTAAATTCCACTTTTCGGGTGTTACAATAGTAATACTAAATAGTAATAATTCATCTTTCCACACAAGTTTGTTGTTTCATAAACCTTTTTTTAAGTGTTTTTATATATTTCTTTTGGAAGAATATTTAACTCCTCATATCACATAACTTTACCAGAAAATCATGTTTTTTTGGTGCTTCCTATGGTTAACTATTTTAGATTTTAGGTTAGCTATATTAAGTTTTATTAGTTTATATTTTTTGATTTGTTAATTTAGGTTTGTTATTTTTTATATGTAAAGTAATTAGGTATTTACTTTTATTTTTTAATGTAGTATTAGGATATGATCACTTCAAATTTTAAAAATATTATATTTTATTATTTTAGGTTTGTAAAAAAATATGTTCAATAAAATTAATATATTGATTTAATTTTTATGACTTTTGTGTGTTAATATTTTCTAAAGGCAAATTCTTAAATACAATTTGAATTTAAACTAGATTGTTTTATTATAAATTCAAATAAATGCCTACAAGTTATATCAACCTTATTTATTAATATAGTTGTGCTAGTTATAAAATAAATCATATTATATATCAAAAAGTATTTTTTACATATTATTTTCAGACTATAAATCTTCTTCAATATGCTTACTATCATTTAAAAATTAATCTCAAATATAATTCAATTGTCCAACACTCCCCTCATTTTAAAACATCCCATGCAAATACATCTTATAATTATTTATAGTTGTCCAACATGGTGGCCTTCTAATTTTAAGACGCCCCATACAAGTACATCTTAAACTTAAAAATTTATTATAGAATCAATTGTCTTCTTAGTCAAGAAGGTTATCACCATTGGTTAATCATTATTACTACTATAGGAATTTCCATTAAAACGATGCTAGAAGGTTAACCTACAAATTGATTATAAAATCAATGTTATTCTAAGTAAAATAACATTCTTTTCACACATTATTTATAAGTTAAGAATCTTCTATTATTATTTAAAATTTAATGTTAATTATGACTTGCAAAATAGTATAAGGTGGTAAGAGGGAGGGGTACTCTATGGACTAGAGGACTATGTGTTCAGGGATTCATGGGGTTTTGGACATACGACAAATAATCTACCAGAGATATATGATCTCTACTAGAGACTTTTGTAACCAAAAAAGATTAAGTGGACAGGCTTACGTGATGGGAGATTCACTCCTAATCTGGCATCATCTAGACAAAAGATTCTTCCCAAAAGAAAAATTTATGGAAAACATCATGAAAAGAATCATGAAAATTTCCAAAATATCTCATCCAAAGCATATTTCCATAAGAGACTTCAATAAGAAAACAAGTATGCTAACTAAAGTATGCTAACTAAGAGTGTAAATTTCAAATAAATTTAAAATAGTTTGGTAACCAGGATTGTAAATTGGAAATAAGTGAATTAAAAATTAAACACCAAATAAAATTTGATATAGTACCTTAATAATAGATAAAGCTACTACGAGAAAATAAAATTTGATATAGTACCTTAATAATAGATAAAGCTACTACGAGAAAATTATTATGAATAAGTGAATGTCAAAATCATGCACAGTCAGCTAACTCACTCGGTCTGCACCAACGTTCCTCTTTCTTCCTCTTCTTTGCCTCCATCATCTCATATCACAATACCGACAACCTCTGTTGGCGTTCAGATCCTCATCAGGGTCGCCGATCGTCGTAGAGTCCGTGGCTGATTGGGATCTAGCTGCCTCCTTATGAAACTGAATACAATAACCTCTAGAATCCCTCATCCACTGGACAGTGTGTCTGCCTTTAAAGTCACATCAACGAATCTGCAGGGCTATAGATGCAGAGGAGATAGATGCAGAGGAGTAAGCCACAGAATAAAATAATCAATTTGAGATTATCGGTTGTTCATGAAATTGTATTTGTATTGATTCTATTGCTATTGCTCCAAGTTATATGATTAAATTCCCTCAAAAGCGCCAACAAAAGATATGCTAATCTCAAATATGAATGACTAGCAGTTTCTAAATTAAAATTCTAACCTGACTGACACTTCCTTCTTAAATTTAAATGGTATATAAATTACCGGAAACTAAAAACTTTTCAATGTAACTCGGAGTACTTATCTCCAACTTCTCTCTTCCTCTGCTGCAGGATCCTCGAGTTGCGCCAAATGACAGAATCATCGATGATGAGGGAACCGAAATCCAACCGTGGTTGATGAATATCTTGATATGAGTGAACGAGGGACACAGAGGAGAAAAACCTCTTCGTCGATCACTTTCATATGGCATTTCTTACGTACCGATGACAACCACCGCCTCACTAACCCACTAACCTTAACTTTTCAAAGAATAAATATCGTTCAGTAAGAGGCGGCCATAGCGATATCCAATTAATATCAATAAATAATGTTTAGTCACAAGGCTGCCACATATCTTTTTCATGGGATTGAACGAATAAACTGTGTTGAGAAGAAAGGCGGTTGCAACGGTATAAAATATTGCCATATGATTGAAAGATATTCTTAAAATAAATTTTATAATATCAAGAATTTTACTAATAAAATTTCTTGCATACTTAAGATAAAGATTGATATGACATGACAGGAGATACGGATATGATTGAGAAAATAATATCTCAAAGAGAGTGGCCACGGCGTCCGGTTCTCCGCAGTTTGGAGGGAAGATAGAGGGAAGATAGGGTGAGAAGGAGACACTAATATCATGAAACGAATGGCTCCCGATGCGGGTCCCCCGTATCTTGAGGTCGTGTTGGTTTATTGGTGAGACAGAGAGTTTGCTACAGCAAGCAAGGTTGGGGGTAACTTGTCCAAAGGCGGTTGAAGGTAGACACGTAGTTCGACATGAGCCTACACCGATGAGAACCAGAGGGTCCATTGGCATTGACTGTGTGGTTGTGGCCCCGATAACTGTAAAGTACAATGACTTTCTGGGCGTTCCACTAATCTTAGGAGTAAGTATGGCCGTTTCTGCAAGTTAAATTTTAAAGCGCAGTTTAACTAGGAGAGGAGTTGTTCGGAAAGTTATGGAAATTCTTGTCATATTTAAAAAGAATTCAGAGAAGATTTTTGTAAATCCAAGTTATAGTTGTTAAACTTCAAAATTTTAGGTGTGTTAGATATTTTTGATGGTGCTGAATCCATTTGCACCATCAAAAGATTTTTTTTATTTTTTTGCACGGATTCCAGTCACTTTAGCTGTCCCGGCAATTCCTCCGCCTCTTTAGATGACTCCAAATTCTAAACATATTATATAGATAATAATTAATTTATTTACTATGTTTTTATTTTCTTCATTGAAAAAAACAATTAATTACTATGTTTTTATTTTCTGGTTAAATGTCATTTGGGGAAGTAGTCAACCACATATTTATCAAGGTGGAGAGAAACCATTTTTTTGCAAATCTTTGTAAGGTGTAAAATTTGACCCAAAAAAAATTGAGGTTTATATATTTTCATGGCTTAAATTGTATTTTGAGTGTGTAAATATCTATAATTTTGAAAGTTTCTCTAGGAACTTAGATTGAGTATTCTACACAGCCTAAATTTACAATTTCAATACATATTTGCTAGATTTTAGACAAAATTGACAAAAAATATATATATGAAAAATGGCCAAAATGTAAAAGAGTAAAACTATTTGAAATACTTTAAATTTTTTGTGCAAAGCTTTGCAACTCACAAAGAGATTTTGTAATGTTATGTCTAGGTCACACACACACAAATATATATATAACACTAGGTTAGATCAACTTTAAGTCCCAATCTATCATGTGTCGAGAGAAATTAAATCTCTCAACACACAAACGTCTTTTTCGAATGCAAAGCTTGACGAAAGGTTTGCAACTTGAGAAATTTGCTTCTTCCTAGAGCTTTATGGATCTCGAGTTAAGATGGATTAGGCGGGTTTAACCACAAGAATTTTGTTTTTTAATTTCTCTTCATATATATATGACATTGAAATATTTTACTTATTATGAGTATTGGAATATTTTATTTATGACCAACATTGAATATTTATATGATTATTAATATTTTTTAAATATCATATATCTTTTTTATATTAAGAATTAAATGAGTCACACATCTCCCTCTTAATATGAAGTAACTGAATCCCCCACTGGGGGTCACTGAATTGGGAAGTACACCAACTTAGGGCAATATCTGCACTCACACAAAACATCTATGAATGTTCTACATGGTAACTACATCAGGCTTTGTGGTTTATAGGTGAAACTTCATGAATGTAGATAGACTATTATTCCCCTGGCACTAATATTGGTGAGCAGAAGAATTAACTTGGAGATGAAATAATGGCACTTGGAAGGAATTTCCTTCTTCGTTCATTCACGAGGCCTCTCTTGAGGGAAAAGTTTGGGTATTGACTAGTGGAGGAAAACAACTTTGCTTCTAGTCTGGATCTACAAATCGTTTATGCATGTAATTGAAGACCAAACAATTATCTAGGACCATGGGTCAATTAGTGAATGAAGGTTCGTTCTTTATGGTCGCCCAACGCTTGGATTTGGCTTAGAAGTGTGAGGTTTCCTTCAAGACCTAGGGTTAGTGTTGTTGTGCTCATCTATGAGGGGTTCAAAGTCAATGTTCAGGTAACTTTATCATTCATGCCTTCAATTGTGATTCTAGTGTATGTCTGTGTTGTTTGGAATTTCGAGATATTTATGTATTGGTTCTCAAATCCTTGGCCTTGTAGTGGTTGGTCTGAGTGGGAAAAATCTTTATGGTTATCTGGTGTGAATTGTGGAGGCGAGGGTACTGGGTTTCAACCTACAGAACTCAGGGCTCTAGTATTTTTGAAAGTCCTTATTTGTAATCTCATTACTGTTTACTTGAATGGGAGTCGAGTAGTGAGGGGGAATGTTTGGGCCGATTTCTTGGGTGAGCGAGGGAACATCTTTCTGGTTTAATTTTTCTTGGTGTGGGGATTCCTAGTTTTTTCTTGCCACCCATGCCCATGTCCCTTTGTTGGGGGGGGGGGGGGGGGGGTGGAATTTCTCATAGGCCTTTTAATGTTTATGGGCTCTAGTTCTGTTGATGGTGTTGGAAATCCATCGACTAGGGGGATCTCCCTGATATGAAGTCCCAATTAGATCTCACACCATTTGGAATAGGAGCCCAACTGGAAATACGATAGGTTTCCATAAGTGTGATTTCAAAGATGTGCCTTTGCTGAAATAAACACTTAAGAAGACATACACATATCTTTGGTGATGGCAAGTGTGTGAACTTTGTGAGATATCGATTGTAATGCATAAAAGGTTCTTTCACAGAAAAGGAAAAGGAGTGAGCCTCTAGAAGAAAAGTAATATGATTATCCTAAAAGAGACACACGAGCAAATGAAAGAATCATTAGTTAGCCTGCAAAGTAGTTCACAAGAGAACAATGATCATGATAGCATATACAACACACATCCAATAAGATACATATTAAGGTTAACGAAATAATTCATTGATATTAGCCTAAATGAAATAGCATATGTCGCAAACATATAAAGAGGTGTCTTACAACATCCATGATATATGCATGAAAGTGCGTCAATGTATAAATATTTTGATCATTAAGTGAAAGTTCCAAGTATACATTTAAAATGATATGACACCAGCCCTAATAGTAGAACATGAAGCCACCACTTATTTCTCCAAATAATGATACTCACTCCTATGCTAGACTAGAGAAACCAATCCTACCAATCTGAAGTGAAAAGCCCTTCCTTTGAATTATAAGGGCTTATTTATAACAAATGGGATGACCTTTCATCCCCCTTTATGACCTTTGAGTTTCCCTCATGACTTTTGGACTTCTTTTGTGTTTATTCTAACTAATGACTCTTCATATTCCACACTTGACTCTTGGACTTCCACTTACATTTACACTTTTATTATTTTCTAAATACAATAATATAAAACTTTCCACATAAGAAAAAATGGGCTAGAGCCTAATAAGATGAACTTCATACATCATGTCTGAGTTTTAGGAAACTCTTGTTCGACAACTTCCACTTGTCACTCTGTTGTAACATATTGGTACAAAGCTTTATACTATGTTGTTATGTCCTCAAAATTTAATGAAATATCTGGCTTATATCAGACTCTTGCCTCCATAGCATCCGGGTAGATAGTTTTGGAACCAGATTGTGCTTCATTCCATAATAATAACAACTCCATGTTTACTTTAGCAGGTCCATCTACATACAACTGCATATTGTACCTTGTAATTTCCAAGTCATATTTGGTAATATCCTGCTTCAAGTTTTTGAAGTATTTTTAGATTTCCTACCTGATAACATTTGTCCCTTTGTCTCTACAAATGTTTCAATAGAAGGAAACTTGTGTGCTTTGACCGAGGTGTCCAAACTGTGATACAACCTTGAAAGGGTGGTTATAATGTTTGCCACATATGTACAAAGACTCTTGTTATTTTGTAAGAGCATTCTAACATCATATTTTTCCAATTCCACTTACTGACTTCTTTTTCTTGCCAATTTTGATGGTGCATTTGTGTACTTGGTGCCCCATTCCTAGATCACATCAATAGATGCATGAATCACCTTCAAAACTTTCATATTTTTCCATGGTCTATTTCGCATGTCATTCAAAAGCACCACTGCATTATGCAAAGTGATCATGTCTTCATATACTTGTGTCATGATGTCTCCCAATGATTGGATGTCATCACATATCATTTACCGTAGCTCTTTCAAGCGAGAATCAACATAATATAGTCTTTGTTTCTTAGCTTGGAGATGATCAATCTGTTGTCTTGCAACAACTAGATATTTTGTGAGTTGTGTATTCTCTTACATCAAGAAATATATATTCACTTATAGCTCCAAATTTGTTACTGCAACTATCTTTATATTTCTCCTAGTGTCGATCACAATCACCCTCTTTGTATGAATAGAAGCAGTATGCATGAGGTCATTAGGAAAATAATTCCTCAATTCCTTTATGATTATGCTCTTTAGCTAATCAAAGCTCTGGTTGGAAATATCCATAACCATATCTTCATCTGGAGGAGATATTCACATTTCGTTGAGTGGGATGTGACAACCTCTAAGAGGATGTGCAGGTTGATTGTTGATTTTTCTTGCAATGGGCACAATGTCAGCCTTTTGATTTTCCTCTTCCCGCTCAATGATCCAGGTGGATATTGGTGGCCACCCACCAAGTCCACTTGGACCACCACCATTGTTTCCTTTAGCTTTTCAGTTTCCTTAATTGTAGCACAATTTACTATTTTTAGCAGTTTTTTGGGTCCTGAACTTCCAGAGCCATTTTGAGGCCCTAAACAATGTTTTTTGGGAAAACTGGGAGCAACATGGGACCATGAACTAATATTTCTCTTCCCAAAGTTGTAGTTCTCAGATATATCTTTCTAGTGAGATGTTGTGCGCGTCAAACGAAGATCATATGCCAAAGTTACGACCCCGGAAAATTATGTACCAATTTACCGAAACGAGACCCACAATTTGGCGTTTCATCTTCTAGGGTTAGGTTTTTGGATGTTTAGAGTTCTCCATTGTTTCTCAACAATAAATAGGCCTTTGAGCCTCACTGTAAGATAGTTCAGAGGCATGTAGCCACCACATCTCTTCTAAGAGATAAGCTACCATGGCCCTAGCTACTTTCTTTCCATTTCTATTTGTAAGCATATTTCAGTATTTTACATTAATGAAATGAAGTATTACATCCAATGCATATCTATATTTATGGTTATCTCTGTAATTTGTTGCGTTCCTATTTAAATCTGGATGAGTGGTATCAAAGCGGTCTACTTTTTCTCTATTTTTCTTTGCATGTCTCTAACGAGGTTGGGATATAAGGAGTTAGGGCTTGAACTAGTCGAACCTTTGCAAGACTAGCCTCGCAAATCCTGACTTCCTCCCATGGCGGATGAGAAGAAATATTAGGGGATAGGAGATACTATTAAAATCTTGCTTGAAGAAGCCCTCGAGTGACAAAGGAACGCGATGATGGACAACTTTGTGCATATCCTTCAGCGGCTACCCAGAGCCGACGCATCAGCTTCCAGTAGCTACTCTGGAAATGCCACACCCTTTCAGGTACAATTTAATTTTGAAATCCCCATATTCAAGGGTCATATAGACGCAGATGTTGTAGATAAATGGTTAAATCTGCTAGAGGGATTTTTTTGTTCATGAATTTTCGAGTCGGGAAAAGATTGCTTTCACTCTTCTCAAAGCATCCCCCCACATGAAGGACTGGTGAGAAACCTACTACGAGTAGAAGGATGAAAATACCAGCTCACTATTCTTAGCGGCACCCACTTGGAATTCATTTCGAGATTCCATTAAGGAGAAGTACTACCCCGTCGGAATCTATGAGGATCAATACATAAGGTGGACCGTGCTGGAGTTTACCAATGTTTTCCATACCCTTCAAACAAAGTTGGGTATCAATGACTCAGAGCAGCATTTGATACTCAAATACTATGGCTGCCTACACAAGTACATCCAAGAAGAAATAGAATTCCTGAACATCTCCTCACTCGACATGACATACCGATATGATGTCAACGTTGAGCAAAAGTTTAAACAGAAGAAGCGAGACTTTGGATTTGCAAATCCGAAGCAAGCAAAAGGTGCCCTCAAACTACAGAAGAAAGGACAAAGCCAAGACGGGGTGGCCCAAGACAACCCACCAAAGCTGCAAGCAAAGAACAGTGTCGGGAAGCCCAGAAAGGACACTGGGAAAAATGGTGTGAGTTCCATAAAAGCTCCACTCACAACACAAGTGAGTGTCGGGCCAAGCAGTGACTAGTTGCCAAGCTAAAGGTTTCAGAATCAGATGCACGTTCTGATTCTGAGTTAGAACCCAACAAGGGGAATTACAAAGGGAAGCAGATTATTGATGCGGAGCCCAACACCATTGTTGCCACCACGAAGATCCAGAAGGAGGAACTCAAAGATCCAAAGGAGGAGGAGTGTCTCTTCCACTCCTAGATGTGGGTAAAGGGATCCCTACTACATTTCATTGTCGATAGTGGGAGCCAAAAGAACCTCATTTCGGCAGAGGTTGTGAAGCGGTTGGGCTTACCGACCACATCACATCCACAACCATACACCATCGGGTGGCTTCACCAAGGATGGGATCTTCATGTGAGCCAGTAGTGTTGCCTTCCATACAACATCAAGCCCTTCATAGATGAGGTATTGTGTGACATTACTCCCCTTGAAGTTTCTGATGTACTATTAGGACAACCATACTTGTGGAAGCAACATGTCGTGTATGAATCAAGGCCCTGTGTTGTTATTATTACTTAGGGAAATAAGTTGTATAGGATACCGGAGTTAGCACTACCTACTGCCATCTCTTTGGTTACTGCAAAACAATGCAGTAAGCTCATTTCCAAAGCTAGGAAATTTGTTTTCCTAATGATACGCCCTTAAGGAAAGAAGAAGATAGTGGCCACGACCTCCAAATAGGGCCCCTCCGCACGACAACTACAGATGGAAAAGGTCATGGAGGAGTATGAGGACATCTTCACCTCCCCTGCAGGGGTTCCTCTGCACTGTTAGGTCAAGCACTCCATCGATCTAACCCCAGGTGCGCTACTGCCTAATGGACCAACCTATCGGTGCGCCATTCTGGAGAACAATGAAATCAAGAGGAAAATTTAGGAGTTACTGCAGAAAGGTCACATTCATCTGAGTCCATCGCCCTGTGGAAGCCCGTTCATGTTGGTACAGAAGAAGGATGGGACTTGGAGACTCTCTTTTGACTATCGGGCGTTGAACAAGATCACTCTCTATAATAGGTACCTGATCCCATGGATTGATGACCTCCTAGACCAACTGAAGGTAGGAAAATATTTCAGAAAGATCAATTTGAAGTCAAGATATCACCAGGTACCAATTGAAGTCTTCAGTGTGTGGAAGATTGCCTTCAAAGCCAAGGAGGGCCTTTTCGAATGGTTGGTTATGCCTTTCAGATTGACGAATGCTCCTGAAACCTTCATGAGGCTAATGGATGACATCTTGCGACCATTCACCAACTCATTTGTAGTGGTATACTTGGATGACATCCTGATCTTTAGCCAAAGCTAGGAAGAGCACCTCCACCACATCTGACAAGTTCTCCAAACACTGTGGAAATGCAAGTTATGTGCCAATTTGGAGAAATGCACTTTTGGCATGACCCATGTTTAGTATCTGGGATACGTTATTGATGAACAGGGGGTGCATGTGGATCCAGTCAAGATCCATGTCATTCGGGATTGGCCCTCTCGAACAACTCTAACAGAGCTCTGCAACTTTCTAGGTCCTGCCAACTTCTACCGCAGGTTCGTGTTGGGATTTTCTCATATCACTTAGCCCTTGAGTTAAGTCACCAAGGGAGGATCGAAGGAAAAATTCTTTTGGTATGAATCTCAATAGAAGGCATTCACAGAATTGAAAGATCGCCTCTGCTCGGCACCAGTGCTTGCATTGCCAGACTTGCAACAACCATTTGAGGTCGAGACGGATGCCTCTGACTATGCTATTGGGGCATTCCTTACTCAAAACAGGGATCCAGTGGCATATCACAGTGAGACACTTTCAGAAACTGTCTGGAAGTATCCCACTTATGACAAAGAGATGTATTCAATTGCGTAGGCCTGCCGACAATGGAAACAATACATTTTGGGGAAGGAAACAATCATCCACATAGACCACTGACCCCTCCAATTCATACAGACCCAAGGGAAACTGTAGAATGATTGCCATCAAAAGTGGTCCACATACTTGCAACAGTTCCATTTGAATATTAAGTATAAGATGGTCAACACAAATAATGTTGCAAATCGCCTTAGTCGACCATCGATCATGGAATTGATCACTGTGCTCAACCCTTGGGGGCACGAGATTTCTGATTCGCCACGTCTCTACAAAAGTGACCCAGAATTTGGCCACATGTGACAGACACTCTTGGAGGGTCGACATTTTCTATATTTTCATATCTAGGATGCCCTGTTATGCCACCTAGATCAACTTTGTGTTCCTTCAAGCGAGCGTACCAAGATGATTTGGGAATCACACTACAGTTGGGTTGTTGGGCATTTTGGGTTTGAGAAAATAGTGGCAGTACTATAGAAGTATTTCCATTGGCTGAATATTCGATAGGATGTCAGGAAGTACATCAGGTCATGCACTGCCTGCGTCATTGCCAAACCGACCATCAAGAAGGAAGCTCTCTATACCCCACTGCCTACCCCTAGTCGACCTTAGGAATCCATCTCCATGGATTACAGTCAGGCCTTTCTTCCACTAAGCATGGAAACGACTGTGTTTTTGTGGTCGTTCACAGGTTCTCGAAGATGGTCATTATGGCAGCTTGCAAGAAGAATATCACAGCAGAAGCCACTGCTAAACTCTTCTTTGAATGAGTGTGGGTACACTTTCGGATCCCACAGTCCATCATCTTAGATCAGGATAGCAGGTTCCTTAGTACATTTTGGTCGAGTCTCTGGTCAATGGTGGACACCAAACTCACTATGTCCACGACCTTACATCCTCAAACTGATGGGCAAACAGAGGTTGTCAACAAGATGATTGTACACATTCTGTGCATGTACAACTCAAAGCTTCCATGCACATGGGACGAGAGCCTACCCTATGTTCAACACAGCTACAACCGGGCTCTCCACAACTTGACTATCCACAACCCTTTCCAAGTGGGCTTGAGATTCCAGCCACTATGTCCCATTGATGTGGCCATGCCATTTGCAGCTATTCACACAGATTCGGCTCATGTCTAGTCCGAAACAGATAAGGAAAACAGCTTCATTGAGCACATCCTACATATTCGCCAGCAGGCCCATAACATTCTATATGAATCAAATGCCAAGTACAAGCAGTGACATGATCAACATCGGGTGCCACACAAGTTTCAGGTGGGTGACAAAGTCTTGTTGCATTTGCAAAAGGAACGCCTTACCGGCACCTATCAGAAACTCAGACCACTCTGATATGGTCCTTACACCATTACCAAGGTTGTGGGAGATAATGCATTTGAGCTCAACATTCCCCCATTCCCTAGCCTGCACCGAGTGTTCAATGTGGACCACCTTTGCCCATAATTTCCACCATTACTAGACACATCTGACATTGTAGAATAACTGACACCCACAGAGTTAAATCCAGATTGCATGGAACAAGCTGTAACTAATTGGATAATGGACACACAGATCAAGCACACTCACCAGTAAAATATCCAACTGTATCTAGTTGTCAAAGCAGGCCAACTCCTTCACCAGGGCAAGTGGCTCACTAGGGACCAAGTTCAGCAGAAGTTTCCTCATTTCATGGAGGAACTCAATGCAATGTGGACCACTACTTCCTAAGGGTGGAGGAATGATCAAGGTGCATATTGGTGGCCACCCACAAAGTCCACTTGGACCCCCACCATTTTTTCTTTCAACTTTTCAGTTTCCTTAATTGTAGCACAAATTACTATTTGTAGCATTTTTTCGGGTCCTGAACTTCCAAAGCTATTTTGAGGCCGTAAACGAAGTTTTTTTGGGAAAACTAGGAGAAACATGGGTCCATAGACCGATGTTGCTCTTCACAAAGTTGTAGTTCTTGGATAGGTCTTTCTAATGAGATACCGTGCACGTCAAATGGAGATCGTATGCCAAAGCTATGACCTCGAGAAGTTGATGTACCAATTTACCCAAATGGGGCCCATAGTTTTGTGTTTCATCTTCTAGGGTTAGGTTTTTGGATGTTTATGGTTTTCCATTATTTCTCAACAATAAATAGGCCTTTGAGACTCATTATAAGATAGTTCAGAGGCATGTAGCTGCCACATCTCTTCTCAGAGATAAGCTACCATCACCCTAGCTGCTTTCTTTCCATTTCTGTTTGTAAGCATATTTCAGTATTTTACAGTAATGAAATGAAGTATTATTTCCACTGCATATCTATATTTATGGTTATCTCTGTAATTTGTTGTGTTTCGGTTTAAATCCAGATCACTCTATCTCCATGTCTTGGGCCTGTATCTACTCCTCAAGTTCTCATGAAAATTCTTCATCTTCACATTGTCTGCTTTCCTTATCTTCCACCTATTTTTGTTGTTCTCATTTAAGTTGTTTTTCTATTGTTCCTAAATAGAATAGAAATTATTCTTATAGTCAGGTATTCAAAAATTATACTAGGCCATCTTCAGAATGGAACAAGCCCTTGCGATCCACTCCTTAAATCAATTATTATCCAAATTCAGAGTCTTGTTGATCAAATTTCAAATACCAATGTTTTTTTTAAACCCTGGTTAAGAACTCATGTAAAAATACATAAGACCACGGTCATTAGACACATATTCCGAGATGAATTCTGGGAAGAACATCCTAGTGGGTATTTCAGTTTATTATTGCTAAGAAAATTGGAAAAGACAGTGGAAAAGGCTTTGAAAAGGAAAGAGTCATTAATTAGCATTTTATTTATGAAAATAATGGAAATTAGGAGAAAAGGAAGATGAAAGGTCACATGTTACATGTGGGGAGGAAACTGAAGGAAAATAATGGAAATTGAAGAAAATAGAGGCCTCATTGATGAATATGAATTTTAGGATCAGTGGGTTAGCTTGGTCAGTGTTATAGACATATTTGGGCACTGCAACCCCAAATCCTTATGTCCATAAACTAAGGACACCTTAAGTCCCTCAAGGTGTTGCTTCATACCCTAAAGGATCATGCTCAGCTGATTACATCATTTCCCAGAAGTTCCACCTGAAAAACTACTCAGAACTAGCCAAAACTGGACCATACAGGCTGCTCCATGGACAAGGTGCGATGCATACTAACTACCTAACTAGCCAGGTGTGATGCATACTGAAATGGCCTTCTGTGGGGTGCGATGAGCAAGAATAGACAAATGGCAGAGACAGTTTGCAAGGTGGATGATCATGGGATCTTCCATAAACTTCTCCTGTGACACTTGCTTCTCTAAATTCGCCAAGGGATGAGTAAGAGATCATGAAATATTCAAGTGGAACCAAGAACTATCAGTGGAAAGAAACTAATCAAAAACCCAGAGCTGACTCACACCCTTGCAAGACACCTATAAATGGATCCCTCATCTTGGAGATCTAGAGGCTGGAATTTTGTATTTTATAAGGAAGTGTTGTTGGTTTGCTGAGAAGAGACATTGCATTGTTGGGTGATTTGCTTGTTCATGAGGTGAAGAGGGCTTCTACAACTGGAAGGATGATGCTAGATCAGACAGTTGGGTTGTAATCCTCTCTTACTTTACTATTAATAAAGTTCTTTTTGTTTTCCTCCATATGATCTTTTATTTTTGAATCTTATTGTTTATGAACGCAATTGTATGGTTAATGTGTTTCTGATTCGGCATTGTATATGATGTTTTAGATAGAGATGCTTTGATAGTTTGTTGTTACTTTGACTCTGCAAGTACTCTTTGAAGTGGGACAAGTAGGAGAGGAGTGGCAAATTCTATCAAGGAAAAGAGAAATCAAGCTAGGATCAAAGTGAAAGATCTAGGTTGGTCCTCGATTCTTCTCTTCCATCTATCACACTTAAAGGAACCCTTGAAAAGCTTTCATTGTTTGTTTCTAAGATGGCTACCTATCTTAGTGGGACTACTAGTTCGAATCGACACTACTTTTCCTTGGAACAAAATGGCGACTCCGCTGGGGAACGAATAGTTTGTTTTGTTTGTTTATTGTTTGCTTATAAACTATAGACAGAGCCTGAAGTTAAGCCATCTAGCCTCCGAAACACCTTTACTATGCACTTGCGAAGTAGATAAATGCTGCTTCAGTCAATCTCTGGGTTAGTTTATGAACTGAACATCTGACTTACAAAGCATCTTAAGTGCCCTTGTGGTAGCTCAGAACCTCATCAGATCCCACCTTTATGCTTTGTGTTTACTGTCCATCATTACTCAGCCTAAATCACTGAACTTAGCTCCAAGTTTTGAGCAAAAACCAAGCTCAGTTTCGCTCCCTGGCCCATTGCACTATCTGTAACTATGCAACTTGGATGCATCACAACTCCCATGTGTTGTAGGTGATATGCATCCCTATTTCCCTGTGTTGTAGGTGCGATGATTGAGTAAATTGTGTTTTCTTATCTGAAATTTGGTTTTTTTCTCTTTGTTTTCAGCTTTATTCAGTAGTTTTGTTGTTCATGATCAGTACCTTCTTATTGTAACCATCTTCCTTCACATTATTTCTGCCTCCATTAGTTAGGAATTGTAATTTTTTTTGTGTATTTATCGATCATTTGCAATCCTCCATTGTCAAAAGTAGCCTAATCGAACTGTCGTTTTTGATGGAAGTGTCGTAATTGTCATTCTGAATGAAAAGAAGAGTGTCGTAAAGTCTTCCTCTTCTAGATAGTTGATTTTACTTTTCTCATTGTACTTGATTTTGAAATTATTAGTATTTCATGTTTCGAAAACAACTTTAAATTCAAAATCGAAAAGTGTCATCTTAGTCTTCCTTTTGTTTTGAAAAGAGAAAATTGTTAGTATTGTCGCTTTGAAAGAAAATAGTTCAAATCTATACTTAGTTTTCCCTTTTGTCATTTACACATTAAGAAAGTGTAAAACAAATACATGCATGTGCATCTGCATTTTGACTGCTTACGAAATTTGCTTTACGAAAGTGCATTTAGTGTGTGCTCTATGCTATCTGCTGAAAGAAAATAGTTATCTTCTTTCCTTTGTAGCTAGGATTTTCATTCCTAAAAGAACATAAACGATTGTTTATCATTTTAGATTGCATATTTAGTAATTTCACATTTACATCATGTGGTGAACCTTAAAAGACAAACTTCTAGGCAAGATCAACCATAAAATAAACCTCAATGAACATAAAAACGCTTTGGAATCTAATGCAACAAATCTAGAAGTCTAGGCTAGAGACGTGTTCTGGTGTCATAAAGCCTGATAACTATCGTTTTCATCGTAGGTTGGGTGATTCCTCCTCTTTGATACGACAAGTGCCAGTACGGACTTATGCTCCCCGTACCGTTGAGTATATATTGGGAGACCATAATAAGCTGATATCCTCAATCCTTAGGAAGTCGTGTCTGCCGCCCTATCAATTGTAATGCATTGAGCACAACATTCGGGAAAATTGACTGCCGTACATAAGTCCGTGGTAATTTCTCCTTCATTTATCACCACGGTGTATTTTGCAGTTTTACGATCGATTTTTTAAACCCTCTATCTAGACTTCTATAGCAGTAACTTTAGTTCCTTTTTGACTCCTTAAAAGAAAAGGTCCATCTAAGCACTTGTCACTTCAGGCTCATTAAAAATCGAAGATGACTAGAGTCACCTTTAGCTTCTTCTCGACTCTTAAAAATTGAAAAAGCAAGTTGTGTCAAAGTGCCTTAAAATTCATTTAAATCAGAATAAAAATTTTCCCCTTTAATTTTTGAGTTAATCAAGTAATCCGCAATCCTGGAAGAAAGTCAATCAAAACCCCATCGTTCGCGGAGACTAGTGAGTCAACTGTCTTTGACCCCGGAAATGAAACCATCCCGGGCAAAGCATTCTTGTTTAACTGAGTCGAATTCACCTGATTTATTTGAAACTTGTGTTTCAACATCGCTAGAGACTACAGTTGCTCCAATTATTTCTGGTACATCTACCTTTACAAAAGAAGTTCCGTAGTTACAAGAGGACATTAGAACTGATCCTAGTGTAGCGGTAGACAATTCTATTTCTGAAACAGCTCCACCTAAGATTGATTCAGAAACTAAAGTTCACTTGCCTAAACATCTGGAAGTTGAATTCCAGAATTTAGAAGGTGTCACCCCTGTAGTATCTGTTACTGCAGAAGCTACACTTTCTTCTACTCCATAGATATTTTACAGACCTGACAGTCTACCTTTTCCACCTGTCTTGATTGCTATAGAAGAGTTAGTAGAGGATCTTCGACCCAGAACTCCAGTGCATTTTGGAACTGGGATCCACTTACATCCTTCTACTACAGAAGTTAGTTCTTTTTCATTGCAAGTTCTTGTCAAATCGCTAGGAAATCTTTTCGATAGACTAAAAATGTCTAAACAACCATCAACATCTAGGACTGTGCCAACTGACACAACTACGATGGAGCTTCCTGCTGCCATTGCTATAATGATTGTTGGTATACCATCTGTCCTGGCAGGTTATCAACAACAAGCCGGAGTCCAATCAGCTACTGTTTCGATGACATGGTCAGTTCCTATTTCTTCATCCGGATTCTCATCTGGTATTTCTTATGTTGAAACTCAACAAGTTGATCCAATGTCTCTTCAAAGGCCAATCTACCCTTTAAGTACTAGATTGCCACCATATGGGGGGCAGTATGCCTTTTCATTGTTCCCTCCAGGAGAACAACCATATGAGAGTTTGCAACAAAATTTAGGTCAAACTAGAATTGCATCTAGCGGTTGGGTACCAATACTACCTCAACAACCAAGGGTTGTATATTCAATGCAACCAGTCCATCTTGTGTCAAATATTCCCATTACACCTGCTATTATGACTGTGTCAGAAGTACAAGCACTACCTATTTTATGTCAACCTCAAGTTTCTCAAGTTGTAATACAACAACCTCTCGTCTCAGCAATTCAATCACAACCTTAGGTTAGTGCCTCCTTATCTGGAGTGACTTAGGCTCAAACAGGTACTATGACTCCACATCTTGGTCAATCATCCAGTATTGGACAATAGTAAATGGTCCAACAACCATGGCTGGTTCAATATCAACAACCGCAATTCTAGCAATCATACCAAGGACCTGAACAACAAGTATTTGTAAGTAATGGGCAATCGAATTTCCGAAGCAGTTATCAACAACCATACTATAATGGTTATTCCCACCAACCTTATCAAAGTTACCAGCATCAAATACATTATGCTGGTATGCAAAGACCTACTACTCAGGTGATTCCATCTTATCCTGGGTATGCTTTGCCTAACTTGAATCAATAGTTGCCCTTTGTAGCAACTCTAGAATTACCAGATCTAAACCATTTGACGAATGATCCAATTGCTTACGCCCCTTGGTGGCCTATGATTCCTCATAAACTTCCCTCTGATATTCCTAAATTCAATGGAAATCCAGGTGAAGATCCATCGAATCATGTAATGACATTCCATTTGTGGTGTTCATCCAACACCCTAAATGATGATTTGATTAGGCTTCGCCTTTTTCAGTGAATGTTAACTGGTCCGACAGCTAAATGGTATATAGAATTGCCTAGAGCTTCGTTTGATAACTTCAACACCCTTGCCACTACCTTTTTAACCCATTTTCAGCTACCCATAAGGTACGAAACAGGGATAGAACTCCTTACCAACTTTAAACAGATGACAACCACTCACATATCTGATCATATTCATGAGTGGCGGCGTCGTCGAAGAATGGTGAAGATGTACGTTCCTGATTAGCTTTTAGCTAAATGGTTTATAAAGTTGTTGTTACTCTCTATTACAGAGGATGTGGCTAAGGGAGGATTTGTTATAGAAGAGCAAGTCATTGCTCATGCACAATATTTAGACTTGATCTATACTCAGTCTGGCATGCTCTACGACAAAATTCCTGACACTCCTAGACCAGAATTTTCCGTTCCTCCCCCTCCTAAATCAAACAAAGACTCTCATGCCGGCGATGGCATGATAGGTACGACAAGCACGAAAACCGCAAAGGCTACATCTAAGAAAGCCCGTATGGTTTCTAGTCAAAAAGTGGCTGAAGAACCTCTCGCCTTGAAGGTCAATGTTGTGTCAACTAACAAAGCCAAAAATCCTAAGCAACCATGGGGCAAGAAGAAAGGGAAAAACAAAAAGAAGAAACAGGAGGATTTGACTCCTGAGAAACCTTCTGGAAACCCTACTGAGCAAAAGAAACCTCGTTATCCATGTTACATATGCGACGACGAGAATTTCACGAAAGATTGTCCACATAAAGCTAAGGTTATGAAATTTTTAAAAACTTCAAATACCTTAGTGATATTGACTGATCCATTTCCAAATCCAAAAACTAACCTAGTTGCGAGTGATCGTGCTTCCCCATCCCAAGTGCTTATGCTATCCATCTCAAAACAACAAAATGACGGTTTAATATCTATAAGGAATAAAGATTATGGAAATCCACAATCATCGAACAGAAAGGCTATAGATCAACCCAACAGTTTGACAACAACTTCATCAGAAGTTGTTTCACCAATCATTCCTGAATTAACAATAAAACTGCCTAAGGGAGTAGTACATAAATCGACATTTAATCCTCATGGTCAAGCAGCATAGAATTATAATATAGTGGAAGATCTGGACCAATCGCCATCTGCTATGTCAACACTTGAAGTACTATAGAAAATTTGTCCATCCCAAAAGCAGGCTATGTTATCAGCGATAGCTGGGATTGATCCAATGGATTCCAATATATAGTGGCCTTTAATCATAAAGGATACGAACCTTAGTTACCACCACAAATCGCTTTCCTTATACAGGTAAAAGCCCTCAACGAAACTGTTCATCAAACAATCATTGATGAGGGAGCATCTACCTGTATTATGTTAATGAGTTGTTGGAAAACTTTAGGCTCTCCACCCTTGTCACGATCATCAATGACATTAAAAGAATTCGATGGAAGAGCACACATGCCATATGGGATATTAAGTAACTTGCAAGTCAAACTAGGGGACAAGACAGTAGAAATTGAAGTCGAGGTCATTGATGGAAACCTTGACTACAATATCCTACTGGGCAGCCGCTAGATTTATGCTATGGCTGCTATTGTGTCAACATATTTTAGAAAGATTGCATTCCCCTTTCAAGGTGGAATTACAATCATTGACCAACTGACCTTCATCCCCAACAGTTCTCAATTTAATGGAAGCATTCCATTGATCCATGGAAGTTCTCAATTGCTTCAACATGTGAGAGTAGGTATCCTAAAAGACTCATCCTTAATGGGTACTTTTGCCCTCCCGCCACCAAGTAATCTGAAGGAAGTGGCCACGGTGGAAACCTGTCATATGATATCTTCTACATCATCAAAGATTAAGAAGCACTCTGACCATTTTGATAGTGTCAACCACATCAACATTTTCATAGTTGAAAATCTGACTGACATGACTCAATTCAGTGATGTTGTACATTATGTAATGGGAGAATTAGAACCAGATCTTTCCTTCATGACCCCTTATGAGTTGTGATCAAAGGTCACCAGAGGATAGTTCGTTGACTGGTGTCAACCTCATTAAAAAATGAAACCAAGGATCTAAGCGGAATTCCTTATCTTGTGTCAAGCTCGTTCAAAAAATGAAACAAGGTTGAGCAAAGTTCCAAGTCAAGTCTTTCACTTGATCTTGTAAAGGAACCTTCATCCCATCCACCTAATTATCTAGCTGTAGAGATAAGTTTCCTTGTAAGTTATGTGATCGGTCTGGGTGACCTTTCACCTTTGTCTATTTGGTGGACAAAGTGCAGGAAGTGTTTTGTCTAAGTATTGACAGAAAATCATCCTGATTAACCACAGTAAGTTTCCATATGGTTACTGAGGATTTTCTTTTATGCTAGGGGCATAAAAACCTTTTTAGTCAAGCAAAAATGACCAATTTAATTTTTTTAGCTTTTTAGCTTTATAATTTGGTCGTTCCTAGCTTACATAAAAAGGACAAAGAGCAATGTTCCTGCAAGGTTCAAGCTCATTGAAAAATAAACCTACACTGAGCACATGTTGGCACAAGGTTCAAGCTCATTAAAAAATAAATCCATCTTTGGTAAATAACCTTTGTGATCGCTTTTCTGTCAGCACTTTTGAACCTTTGTTGTGGTCCTTCTGTCACCTGCATTTCATTTGGCTGACCATACACTTCCATTTGATTGTTTATGCTTTTGAGGAACATCTGCGATGAGTGATTCTGATTGCCACCCTGATGAGTGATTCTGATTGCCACCCTCTTCACACTGCTAGCTGCTACCCAGAAATACCACTCATTCCTAAAAAATGAGTCCCTTTTAAACTCTTTTTAGACTCATTAAATATAAAAAGATTGTCGAGCTATTGGCCTTTCCAGCTCATTAAAGTAGGGGGAACGCCATCCCTCTCATATATTTTAATTTTTTTGGGCTTGAGGGATTATTAAACAAAAAGATCGAGCACTTGTCTTGGGGATCTATGCTGGTTTAATCCCCCATTTAAATAGGCTACATTCCAGGTGAATACCATGGGTCAATACCATGTGCCATTTTGGTGAATACCATGGGTCAATACCATGTGCCATTTTTACTTTTATTAATACTAATATTAGGGTTAATAATGGTTTTTTGCATGGTATTAATAACAATCTAGTCCATGGTATTTGTCCCATAGTATTTTGCCCATAGGTTTCACCTAAATATACCGCATTTTTTGAGTGTTCGTAAACATAAGGTGACTTATGGAGTAAATATAAAAAAATGTTTTATTTGTTTACCATACCTCTCGTTTATTTATATTTTTATTAATTTACCATACCCCTTCTACAAATATGGTATTTGGCCCATAGGATTCACTTAAATAAAACCTCTTTCTTGAGGCTTCATAAATAGAACGAGGGTTATGGACTAAATATAAAAAGAGGTTTTATTTATTTACCATGCATCTAGTTTATTTATATTTTTATTTATTTACCATACCTTTTGAGTAAGTATAGAAAGATGTTTTATTTATTTACCATACCTCCACTTTACTTATATTTTTATTTGTTTACACCCTTGAATGTATATAAGGTGACTTATGGAGTAAATATAAAAAAAGTTTTATTTATTTACCATACCTCTCATTTATTTATATTTTTATTAATTTACCATACCTCTTTTATAAATATGGTATTTGGGCCTTTGGCCCATAGGATTCACTTAAATAAAACCTATTATTGAAAATGGGCAAATGGATTCACTTAAATAAAACCTATTCTTGAAAATGGGTGAATGGAAGGTTGTAACTCCTAATTTCTAGGGCTAAATTTACCTTTTTTACCCTCTCCCTTAAAATAAGGTGGGCTATTTGAGGTGATTTGTAAAAATTTACTATGATACAAAATATTCGCCCACTAAAAATTTAAAACCCCTTAATTTCGCCAAAGGGCGAACATTCGCCCCTAAAATTTTCTATAATGCATACCATCAAGGTGAAGTTACAACATTGCACCTTGAGGCAAGAGAATGTCGTCATACATGTTTGTATGTTATGCATGCAGGTATGTAGGTTAAGGATTGTTATGTGTATTATGGTTACGTGTATGCCTTTCATTCTATTGATGTTATGATTACATACATGATAGATGCTAGTTGATTAGTGTAGTCATATGTGTTGTGGCTGAATTTGCATGTTTTTACCCACATTTTTACCCTATTTCATATATCTATTTTACACCATTGTTGGTCAATTTACATTCGAAATCACATAGGTATACCTCTTGTCATGTCATTATGAATCATTAATCAATGAAGCATAGTCATAGCAGATTTTTTCCTAAGTGGCTTGTTAATTTAATTATTCTTGCAGAGTTGGAGGAAGAATGATCAAGACCGTGGTTTAATGAATGGTGACCATTGAGCTGGCAACGTTATTCTGGGACATCAGCTGCAACGGTGGATCAACCTCTCAATCAACACACTGCTTTCTTTCTATTATGTTTTTCTTTGGAAACCACTATGTAATTGTAGGCAGACAACTACCATAATTCTAGGAGTTGTTAGTGTTAACAAATTGTATAAGTAGAGTTACAAGGCTGTGAAAGCCGACAATTATGATCACAAAGAATTACACTAACTTTGAGTCTGTAACAACATATGTTGTAATACCCTCTTTATTAATGAAATTTTGATCTTCTGAGTATTTCGTGACTTCTTAATATTGCCACAACCCTGATCAAGGAGTTGGGCCTAATCTCCTGGTTAGGCACTACCAGAATAGAAATGTGCGTAGGTTTATTTCAATTAAGTCATTTATTGTTGTGAATGATTATTAGTGTGTTTCTATGAGTTGTAACTTGTTGTTATTCTTATTATTGTTACAGTTCTTGATTTTTGTTACACTTTGTTCAGATTATAATTCAATGTTCAATGTTGCATAGGGAAACTGTGGCTTGCATATAATTTCCATGATAGCCTTGAAATAACTCATAGAGCCCTGCTTTGACAACTAATGTGGAATTGGGTGAATTGCACGATTCATATTTGAACAACCAAATTTTGGAATCATTGTCGAGGAGGCTATAGAAGACATGAAAGTATGCCCAGTATTGACCATAGGATTGATTTCTCATCATGGGGAGGGAGTTTGTCCCCCTACTCCACATCTTGAGCATTATATCATTTTGGTTGCTTTGATTTTTTTTTTTTTACGACCACTTTCTCGTCTTGGGGAGGGAATTTCCCACCCTACTCCATGTCCTAAGCACTAGATTGTCTTACTTTCTTTATCATATGAATCGCTATCTCATCCTAGGAAGGGAAGCTTTTATGTCACCCTGTTTCAGGTCCTGAGCTTAAATTTGTGATTAGTTTATTTTCATTTTTTTCTTTCTTTTTAGGGGCCACTCTCTCATCGTGGGGAGGAATATCTCATCCTGCTCGAGGTCATGAGATTTCAATTTGCTTGAATGTTTTCCTTTTATTTTATGATTGCATGAACATAGATACAAATAAAAGGGGTAGAGGAAGATCCCCAAAAAGAAGAGGGAGACATCTAGGAAGAAATACCTACATTGAAGAGATCATTTCAAGAGTTGAGTCAGGAGCATCGTCACGAGCTATTGTTCGGGTGAGATCTCATACAATATCTCAAGGGAAATTAGTTTCACAACCAGAACCTCCTCCAATAATAGAAGTGCAATTAGGGGAAGAAGAAGTAACACGTAGATGAGGAACTACATATTGCAAGTTTAGAGGAAGAATATTTGAGGGAGTTCTCTACACCATTTGATTAAGGAAGTGTTGTTAAACGGCCTCAACCACCTGTTATAGATCAATGAGATTAAGAACCTGTTTACATTCCAAGTGAATATTGGAAGATATTCATGGCTCCTGCAACTTATTCGATCGAATTCCCAATTGGAGATATCAGAGGTGACGTGCCTATGAAGCTTATTCCTTTAATAATATTACCTAACTTCCATGGTATTTCTTCCAAGGATTTGGACACGTTCCTTTTTTAATTGGATGTTGTTTGTTGGGGGTATGATTATATTTATGATGCTCAAAAATTGAAGATATTACCCAGTACTTTGAAGGGAACAATATTGAGATAGTTTATGGGTTTAGGGGGAAAATATATTACTACATGGGATGATATGAAGACGATTTTCATCGAAAAATATCAAGACTACTGCAAATCCCAAGATGTGAAGGAAGAAATATTTAAGATTATGCAGAAAGAGGATGAGAACATGGAGGACTTTGTGGAACGTTTTCAATATAGTTTGCAGAGATTAGGCCATAGTGATCTGGATAAGAATATCTTGAAAATAATCTTTCTCCAGGCACTAAGGGAGGAATATTTGGAACTATTGAATGTAGTAGGAAAAGTAGAAATATCAAAAAAAGAATTTGATACCATCTGCAAATTGTGTATCAAGTGTTCATGAGGAGTTGTGAAACATAGGGAGGGGATTCAAACTCTCAAGACATCCAGCGGTGGGGTTACCAAAGAAAAAATTTGGAACTTGCTAGACAACTTGAGAACCAATATCCCGAGCACACTGTCATCATAGCTAGACATTTTGTAGGAAAAACAAAAGAAGATGGAAGCAGAGAAGGCTATTTCCATTTTATGGGCTTAATGCAAGAAGAAGCAGCCGATGAAGAAATACCCATTGAAGTCCATCGAAACTTGTGCGATATGTGAACAAAGTCAATCCACTAGCACTTGTCCATCTCTTCCTGAGTTGAAGGCAGCTTTTGAGGGAACAAGTGAAGAAGTAGATCAATTATATTTCATGGGATCAAAAATACCATGAAAACCACTACCACAAAACATGAATCAAGGTATGCCTTAAGACCCTTCTCAGTATTTTAATAATTTGAATTTTCAGCCTCATTATGCACATTTTTCACCTTCATGGTCATAGTCTTATCAATATCTAATGCACAGGCAGCCATGGTACCCTCAATCTCATCCAAACCCTTCATGGTCCTAGAACTGGCGTGGACCTCCTCCTCCTCCAAGACAATTCTCTCAACGCATGCCACAACAGCAACTACAACTCCCTTCTAATGCATCCACTAGTAATCCTCCTCTTGACCCACAACTACTTGTTCAATCCAATCCGAATCCAAACAATAGAGGGGCTAAACATGTTGAGATAGTCAAACTCCCTACATATAGTATTTCCATATAATTGGGAAGCATTTTCCCTCAATTTGTCAACAATGAGGATATCGGTCTTATGGATAGTCATGCACTGAAGAAGAGATCATCCACACTATGAAAGAGATGGCCAGGGACAAGTGTTTGGGGCCATATGGTTGTCCCATGGAACTATTTATTTCATTTTTCAACCTCATGGGCCCAGATCTCATCAAAATGGTGGAATTATCTTGTTTTTTGGGTCTTATATCAAGTGTTGTTAATTCTACATTTCTTACTCTTATCCCAAAAGAATAGTTGCACTCGTATTTCTACGATTTTAGGCCTATTTCTCTTTGTAATTGAGTTTATAAAATTGTCTCTAAATTGATAGCTAACATAATCAAAAATATTTTTCTACGCATATCTTTCCAAAGAAATTTGTCTTTCTTCCTGACAGGAGAATTCAAGATGTGATGGTTATTGTCCAAGAAAGTATCCACTCTATAAAAAAATTGAAAATCAAAGGCCTCCCTTATGAAAATTGATCTATTGAAAGCCTATGACTATGTGGATTGGCATTTCCTCCACTTGATCCTCCACAAGATTGGTTTTCCTCATAGACATGTAAAGTGGATCATGGCTTGTGTGACTTCTACCATAGTGGTGGTCTTCATCAATGGATTACCTACTCATTTTTTTAAAATATCCAAGGGTCTAAGACAAGGGTGTGTGATTTCCCCCCTCATATTCATTCTGGTCATGGATTCGCTCAACAGGAATATTAGACAAGAAAAAGGTACTGGGGTATGAACTAATTATTCAACCACCCATCTCCTATTTGTTGACAATGTACTATGTTTTGGGGTTGCAGAGATTTCATAATGGTAAACTTACCACCAGATATTCTCTTCATTTGGAAGGGTCTCGGGCCTTATTATTAACCAACACAAATCGTAAATTATTTCAGATGAGAAGAATTCTACCTCTATATCTAAAATTGCAGCCCTCTTTGGAATTAAATCTATTTTTTTGTACTTTGGTTTTTGTGTTGCTTTCTCAAGCCATGTAATTACCGAATATTATATTAGGATTGGTTTATCTACAAAGTCAAAAGTAAAATATCCATGTGGGACTACAAATGGATTTCCCTTGGTTGTAGAGGGATAATGATCAAAGCGGTGCTTCGAGGGATTTCTATCTTTTAGATGCATTTGCTTCTTATCCCCTTGACGATCATAAAAAAATTGTGTCGTTATTGTAAGCTTCCTCTGGTCTGGCTCTGGTAATGATAGAAAGGATCACCATTGCAAACTTGAGTCTCTTACTCAGTGCATTAAATCGCTGGATGTTGCATAAGAGAGACCAAGCGCTTCAACTTAGCCCTTCTATCTAAGAACCTTTGGAGGGATTGTAACTCTTCTCGAAACTAGAAGGGGATTTTTCATTGGAAATATCTTAGGCTCTATAGTCTGGAAGAATGGGTTGAAGAAGGGGCTCAACAATATAGCAAAAATATATATATATTTGGAGGATTATGATGTTGACTAAATCCTGGCTATCTGCAAACTTGCATTGTAAAGTTGTATATGGCAGGAAAATCCACACTGGGCTGGATTCTATTAAGGGATTGTCTGGGGACCATTCCCTCTCTCCATAAATCATTCACTATTCACACCAAACAGGTATTTGTAACCTGACAGATTTCTAGAACATTGAACATTATGGTCCTCTTGAACAATCAAGGCCTCATTCGTGGGACTTGGGCCTCCCTGGTGAGATGGAACTAGAATGGAAATCTTATAGACATAAATTAGTATATGCGTGGAGTTCTATTGGCAATCGAGATGGCTTGCTTACATGGGGTGGCAGGAATGTGAATGGAAATATTGCAGTTAAAGAATTTTATCTATATATCTCTAGCTCACCCATGACATCCCCTTTTGAGGAATGAACTATTTCAATGTGGAAATGGGAAGGTCCTCTGAAGCTCAAATGCTTCTCTTGGCTAGCCCTCTTTAACCACATTCTCACTTATGATAATTTAGTGAAAAGGGGATATTTTGGACTGGGTTGATATGATTTTTGAGGGGTTGCTATTGAAGATTGCATCCATTTATTTCTGGGTCACTCTTTTACAAAAGAGGTCTGGAGTCAAGTTACTAATATATTGGGGATTACTGTGTATTTGAATTGGCAGTCTATCTTTTCTTTCCTCAGATATTGCACAATCAAGCACAAATCCTACAACTTGTTGTATGCTCTCTAGGGAATATGGATCTCTAAGAATGTTGTTGTATTTGAGGACCGAGTCCCTCATGTCATTGCCACTTGTCTTAATATTGTTAGCCATTTTTCAAATATTGGCCCATGGCAACCTCGCCTCTCTAGGCACTCTGCATCCATTAAAGATCTTGAAGATTTTTTCCCTCTGGTTTTTTTTTTGGCACCTCGAATTATGGCAGGGTGTTTGGCACTTATGAAACTCAAACCTAAACATGAATATTGTTTTTTATTGGCATGTGAGGAGGGGAAAAATTTTAGGGTTGAGATTGTGGCACTTTAGGGGCTCCTAAAATCTGTGAAATGGTTAGCAATTGAATCCATTAAGATCATTGGGGATTCAAAATCGATCATTAATTGGGTGCTCATACAAATATCCCTCCAAATCCCCCTCCTACATCACTGGATGAACCACATCATGCAGATCATTCCTTCTTTCGAGACATCTCCTTTTTTCATGTGTTTAGTGAACAAAATAGGGATGTGGGTGCCATGTCTAAAAGTGGACTGCTTCTCTATTTTGGCAAGATGTTTTTTGAGAAGTTGTTGCATCTGTGCCAAGGGTTCTTTCGATTTTTTATTCAAAATATTTATTTGAGTTTCTACATATTATGCTTAGAGGCTCTATTTTGGTCAAAGCTAGAATTATAGATACATTTTCTAAACTGTAAATCTCGCTAGTTATCCTAGCAATTATGTATGAATTTTATTGAGCCTTTAATGACAATGTATTCTTTCTCAAAAAGAACATATATTCTTATTTTATTGTATCAAAACACTTATTAATAAAAATATTATATTTTTATATTCTATATTAAAATTAAATTACACTTATAAAAAATTATCAATCAAATTATTAAAATTTATAATAAATTAAAAAAATAAACAAACAACACCACTAACTCTATAGAAAAACAATTCCAATATTGTGTGCACATTAAAAATCTAGTGGCAAGGTCCACCAAATTGGGTATACTCAACTAGGTACAATTCAACTAGAGAGTAGGCAGGAAGAAGAACAAGGATATAAACACAATAGTATAGATGTGCACACTGCGGTCAACGAAATATTAATGAAAGTATATGTCTTACTAAACAAAGACTGCTCTATTAGAACAAGACGGGATATTAAGAATATAAAGATGTGTCATACAAAGTATATACGTTTCAATATACACTGATACAATTAAAGATTTGTACATTACAGTCTTAGATATACACTGATATGTATATTAGATAATAGAGTAGAGTGGTTAATGTTTACCACTTTCAAAGAGCATAGGATAAAAGGCACTAAATTTGAAGTCCACTTGAAATTATGTAAAAATTTAAAATTCTAATTTGTATGTTAAAGTCCATTTGAAATTATCCAGAAATTTAGAATTTTAATTTTTATGGAAGTTTGTTGGTAATTTTGATTTCAATAAAAATTTTACATTATTGATTAGGTTAATTTAGGTAAAAAATTTTAATAGAATCAAAATTATTATAAAGTATTTTTGAAAAGTTTTCAAGTAGCTTGGTCAAACTCATTAACTTTAATGTATTATGAAGAGGAACAATCGATTTTAGTGTTTAGTTAGATGAGTTAAACATATGAAGACCTTATAAATAATAAAACAATTTGAAACACTTTTTAAATAACAATTTAGGATGATTCTAACATTTCAAGTAGTAATAATATGCTGGCATGGATTCGAAGAAATTGAAAATCTTTTGAAAAGAAAGAAGAATAGATCTTTCCGAAAAATAGGCTAACACCTAAAAAAAGGAACAAAACTATAGATTAAGGTGTGAATGTATCTAAAGCATCATTTCCTTGGTACCCACACATTTTCAATTTCTCTGTCCAAGCACAAAATAGATTTCTAAAAACAAATATGAGAGGATCTGTAAGTTTCTCTGTATCAAAAGTTTAAATCTTATAGGTCTTCCTCTTTACAAAAAAATATGTTTAAATCTTATACTTTTCCAAAGTATGTTAACAAAAGATTTAAATAAACTATTTGAAGATATATGTCAACTATCTGATTATTTAATTAAGTTTTCATGGTTATAACTTTTATTTCGTCATATATATACTATATTTAGCATTCAAAAATGCAAGTTAAACAATGAAAAATAAAACATTCTATTTTGCACTCTAAAAAAGTTTGCACGTAAAGAAATTTGATCCCTGTAGGCTTATGCTAGATCCGTATTTAAGATGGATCTATATTGGTGTATAGAATATTAATGACCCATGGGTGGGGACATGTCATGTGAGCCTCAACGTTTAAGCTTCACACTTCAATGTTCATGCTTTATGCTTAAGTGTGTACAATGTTGGATGACATTGTGTGATTGAAAATAGAGACTAGCCTTTTCTAGTAAGTTTAAAGATCAACTATGGATGAGTTTATGCTTATCTTGAAGTCTCATCTTAAAGTCTTAGTATTATGGATATTTCATATTGCAATACTCACTGACATGTAGATTTTAAAGTGGTAAGTTTGTTATAGTTAAATAAAGAAAATACTAGTAAATAATTGTCAAATTTAACCTCTGTAGAGATTTAATTTTCACTAAATAATTTACAATATTTTTAAAAATATTTATATATCAAAACTCGAGATTTTTCAAAAATATTTGTCTTTTTCTTCCCTTTTAATTAAATTGATTACTTAAAATAAAATGTCATAAACAAAGTTGATATGTACTTATATTATGATCTTTTGGTGGGTTGTATTAGTAAACAATCATATTTATGTATAATATTATAGCAAAATCAAATTACATATTAAACATCTCATGAAAAAGTACTAACAAATCTTCATAGTTTTATGTTTTTTAAAAATCATAATTACATGTTTATATATATATATATATAATTATCGGAGAATAATAATAATTTAACCAATTTTATTTAATTATATTTTCTGTATTATAATAATTTAACTAATTTTATTTAAATATATTTTCTGTATTTCCAGTCTGGAGTTTGCCGTAAAACTGCTTTTGTTTGGCTAAGAGCTCGTCTTCCTTGGCTAAAAGCTCGTCTTCCTCGGACTTAAGGAAATAGGTTAACGGCCCAAGACCCAGAAGCATCTAGCAGGAGCGAAAACCTGCGCCCTTACGGACCGCCCAAGACCCAGAAGCATCTAGCAAGAGCGAAAGCCTGCTCCCTTACGGACCACCAGCGGGTTATTAAAGGTGGCCTGCTTTTCCTTGATAACAGTTATGAGTCAAGCCGACATTCCCGAATAGAGCCAGAGATGGCTGTCCTCACTGTTGGTTTGATACCTGAATTTGATAGATTTTTCCACCTTCAGAAAAAAATAAAAAATAAAAAATAAATAAATTAAAATAAGAAATTAGAAATTAAATATTTAGACGTCTATGACATTTACCATGATTAAATTAATATAAAACCAAAAAAACAATTATCTAACACGAATTTACTAGCTTTCAAATAGAAACTTCTAGTATTCAAAAGATCATTGGTTCTTTATCCTCCATCTTTATCTTTTTTGTCTTTATCTTATCCTATCCTCTAAATGGTCATACATGTGCGCTTTCAGATTATTCTCCAATATCACGGGCCAATCTTAACGAATAATAACGTTGCAATGGCAACGGTTAAAAATACGATTTTCTTTGAGTTCATTTTTGAAATTTTGAAATTTTTATTTATATTTTAACGAAAAATATAATTACAATTTTCAAATACATTCTAACGAAATATTCACTATTAAACCAAATGCATTTAACATGTTTCTGGCCCACCTCCAATTTAATATATCGCTTCATTTCAATGCACTCTGGATATTTTTACATATCTCTTTCGAGATTAACGTAATCGTACAATAATAAGTGGCATGGGAGCTTTATGCACTGTAGATTCAAGGGTTATCATACCGACCTTCTACGCACTGTGGGATACGCATACACAGGACAATTTGGGTTATGTTATTTTAATTATAAATAATAATAAGAAGAAAGTCTGTATGCAGATCATCAACAACAACATGCAGAGGTTGAGCCGATGCACAATGAAAACAACAATCCCACTCAATGAGATAATCAATTGATTTCTTCAACATGCCGTTGAAGTATTGTGGTTGTACATGAGTAGGGTATCTTTCACCTCGCAAATATAACTTCCAATATCAGTGCACCTCCAAATTGAACCTACAAAACTGACATATAAATTGGAATAAAATATCTTTCAACCTCCCTATTGGCCGTTGCAACTTGAAATCCATGTTGCACACTATCAACTAATATATGAACGTGTTTGAATTTGAAATCAAAATAATTTGAACAATCAAACCTGCAAATTTGGAAACGACTCCAGGCAATACAACATGGATAACTTAGACCATTGAACCCTCGAAGCACCATGGTTGTGTATGAAAATGCATTCGAAAAATAGGTACAACCCCAGACAAACTAAAACACCTTTTTTGGGTGTGTAGAGTGTGTCCGGATATTTCGATTAGCGAAACTAAATGGAACATCTCAATCTCTGCTTATCTGGTTATTAAAATGTTTGTTGATATTTTTTTAAATGGTTAAGTTTAAAATGTACGAATTGTCTTAATTTGTTTTTTTATTTGGAAAGACAAATAAAAACATTTCATGAAACTTAAATTCCAATTATTTATCTAAAATCATTTTATGAACATTAAATTTGTAAAAAACACCAATAAATAATGATTTTTTAAAAATATCAATATTTTAAAAATGGTTTTACAGGTTGATTCTAACAAATTAAAAATTATATATATGTATATATATATAAAACATTAAAGTTATGACAAGTACTTTTTACTAATCATTTACCCACAATTTACTAATTATTTACCCACCAATGGGTAAATTGGATGCAATAACCCTGTGTCACACAATGGCTAAGTGGTAATAGAATTTTGTAGATTCACACAAAAAAAAGACATTGTTGACAAGTTATTTTAGGATAAAAAAATTCATTGCTATTTCTCATTTTCCAGTTTATCTTAAAGAATGAAAATAGTTGACCAATTATCCTCTCGTTTCTCTTCGTTGTTATACGTTTTAAATTTTATTAAGTAAAGCAATTTTGTATGAGAACTTTTTTGTGGTTTACAGAATCCATAGATTCTTTATATTGAATGTGTACTAATTTTATATTTGTGAGATGTTTGAATCTGCAATCTATATAAATTCAAGGAATATATAGAAACGGGGATATAATTTTTAAAATTAATGTTATAGAGTGTCAATGCATTACAGTTGTATTTACTTTACTTCATGTTTATTGGGTCATAAAATTTACAATTCGATAATACAATTAACAATTTGGAAATGAAGAAGATAGAAATTCCAAATAAATGTAAAAGAGCGAGAATGCTGAGTTTTTTCTTTATGTTGTCCAGTATTTTAACCCGTATGAGGAAGAGGAGACTGAATTTCCAAATCATTGTAGAGTATGCAATTGCACATTAAGTTTGAGCTGTAGCCATGGTAACATGTTGAGTGTTCAGGTACGATCCAAAAAATTGACGTTTCTATTGAGATACAAATTTATTATAAAACCTACTATCTTTTTAAATCAAGAAATTGAAAATGAAGTGGGCCTTAATAGATGGTTTGTGAGATTTATATTGGAATGGGATGATTTTATGAATTTTTATTTGTTTTGGTGAAACCGACTTGATTTCAAACAAATATTTGGTTAAACATATTTTTGAATAACAAATTTAATTTAGAAATCATTTACTATTAAAAATCACTCCACGTGTTGTTTACAAAAATAATAAATACTTAACACACTGAGTAACATTTTCCCGTCGGTTTAATTTCAGACGTCAGTCTGGCAATGCCGCAACAGGCCACAGTGCGCACTACTGCCGGCCATAGCCATATCTCTTCGGCGGCCATCACATCGGCCCACCTCGGCACCGGCTCCAAGGATCTTGCACTTCTGAAAAAGCATAGGGAAATTTTTTAATATAAATAAAAGAAAATAGTAATAGTGCAACTTTCAAGACAAGTTTGTTGCTCTATAAATTTCTTTTAAGTGTGTTTATATATTCCTTTGGGAAGAATATCCAACTCTTCCTATCACGTAACCTTGCTATAAAAACAAGGCTTTTAGTGCTTTCTCTTGTCAGCTATTTTAGATTTTAGGTGAACTCTATTAAGTTTTATTATTTTATATTTTGCATTTATTATTTTGGGTTTATTATTTTTCACATTTAAATTATTATTATTAAAAAATACGATTAGTTTTTATTTTAAAAATATTTTAGGTGTGTAAAAAAATTATGTTTAATAAAATGAATATATTGGGTCAATTTGTATCTCTTTTGTGTTAATATTTCTTAAAAGCAAATTGTTAAATACAATTTGAATTTAAACTAGTCTATTTCCTTGTACATTCAAATAAGTTGACACCTACAACTTATATCAACCATATTTATTAATACGATTGTGCTAGTTATAAAATCAATCATCTTATGAATAAAAATATATATATTATTTTTTACACGTTATTTTCAAACTATAAATATTCTTCAATATGCTTACTATTATCTAAAAATTAATGTCAAACATAATTCAATTGTCCACCACTCCCTTTCTCATTTTAAGACATCCCATGCAAATACATCCTATAATTATGCATAGTTCTCCAACACCACCACCTTCTAATTTTAAGACATCCCATGCCAATACATCTCAAATTTAAAAATTTATCATAGAACCAATTGTCCTTCGAGTCAAGATGGTTATCACCACTCTTTATTAACATACAAATTGATTATATAATCGATATTGTTCTAAGTGAAAGAACATTATTATTACACACTGTTTTTAAGTTAAGAATCTTTTTAAAATTTAATGTTAATTAATATTATTCATAATTGTCCAACATTACATGAGTTGCAAAATACTATAAGGTGGTTAGAGGGAGAGGGGGAGGTGCAGGGGTAGCTATGGTCTAGTGGAGGACAATATTAGTGGGGTCTTTGGTCATATGACAAATAATCAAGTGGAGATATATGATCTCTATTGGGCACTTTTGTTAACCAAAGAAAATAGAGTGGACACACTTACAGTAATGGGAGATTCTCTTCTAATCTTGCATCATCTCCCCAAAGGCTCCCTCTTGGCCTCCATTACTTAGATTTCATATGAGGAAAAGTGTTCTAAAAAGATCTTAGCATTGAATCAACAACTCTGAGGGTGATATAAGTAAGATCAGAGGAGGCCCATATAATATAGCACTTTTCATGAATAAACAGGCTCCCAAAGGAATTTTTTTATGGAAAACATCATGAAAAGAATCAAGAAAATCTAGGAAGATATGCCATCCAAATCATATTTCCATGTAATAAGAGACTTCAACATAGCATGAACCAAGTATGCTAGCTAAGAGTGGAAGTTGAAGACAGTTTACTAACTTGGACTGTAAATTGAAAATAAGTGAACTAAAATTTAATGGTCAAATCATGCATGCTATAATACCCTAATAGTGGATTAATTCTACCAAAAAATTCCTTTGCAATGTTATGTGTTACAAATTTTGTGTTTTGATGTAGAAGTTTTGTAAGGTATTCACCTATAAAATCTCTCATTTTATTGCCCACATAGGAAAATCATATATTCTTATTAGAAAAGAGAAAATAATTGGGAAAAGCTAATAATATCATGGGTGCCAATAACTCCGGACATGCCATGGCCACTGAAACCATTGCACCTAAAGTCATTCCCCATGATCTGGATTTAGACACGAAAGATAACCATAAACATAGAGATGCAGTGGAAATAATGCTTCATTTCATTAATGTAAAATACTGAAATGTGATTACAAAGAGAAATGGAAATAAACCGACTAGGGCGATGGTAGCTTATCTCTAAGAAGAGATTTGGTAGCTACATGCCTCTGAACTATGTTACAATGAGGCTCGAAGACCTTTTTATTGTTGAGAAACAATGGAAAGCCCTTAACATCCCAAAACCTAACCCTAGAAGATGGTTCTTCTATTTAAGCCACTTGTTCAGCAGTCGAAGCTGGTTCTTTTGTAACAACATTGACTATGACTCATGTTTCTTCTAGCAGTTCCTCCACTACACTGGCAGGCAGCACTAGTTCTTGTGTAACATCATCTCCTATGCTTCCTTCCACTTCAATCGCCCCTGCTTCCAGGTCAGTAGTCGACATTGATTCTTGTGTAACAGCGTCGCCTACACTCCTTTATACATCCATTTCTTCTACTTCCATGTCAACAGTCGATGTTATTTCTTGTGTAACAATGTCGTATATGGTCCCTTCCTCTGCTGGCGATTTTTCTGTAACTTGTTCCATCATTAATTCTTCCAATTGTTGAGTAGTCGACACTAGTTTTTGTGTAGTAACGTTCTCTGTGGCTTATTGCTCTGCCACTTATTCTTCTTCCTCTATTTCCAACATCTTGGCCACAAGTTCCTCTTTTGATAATTTAGTGAATTGTGGCCAAGCCACGAAAGTCAGTGAGAGGGCATGCACCACCGACATCCTGACAAGCCCATGGTTTTTGAGGATCACCAATGGTTGGCATGACCGACGAGAAACCCATGCTATTAATTGAAAGTTATTCCATAAGAAATATGGCATATCCAAATAATGCACATGATGGAATCAAAGGCATGCAAGAAGTTTAAAATGGTATCTGAACAAGGTAGATATCCGACCTTTGCAAGTAATGTATCACATAATGAAGCATGTGGCCTCGACCCATGGATGAAGTAAGGATTTCCGATCATATCCCCTTCCCTTATGAACCATAGTTTCTTCTGCCTGCAAGAATAATTCTAGAAATTCTGGTAAGGGTGATTTCCACACGAACCATTTCTGCCCTCCCTTTCGCAATCCATTGACATTCTAAATAATTTCTTTAGTGATAGGAATCTCCAGCCCACGGAATCTGGTATAATTACCATCCAAATTCAATGCAAATTCGATTGTAATGGCTCCATAAAATCCCTACAACCTCTCAAAATAGGTGTGCTATCCTGCATCTTAGAAAACCTGTTGAACATCTCGATGGCGTCGGACGTGTGATGTATCTTCAAATTTGTGCCTAACAACTTTCCCACCCATTCTTCCAGTTTCTCTAGCACTCGGAGTAGTAGAAAGATCGTTGAGGAGAGTGTTAGCCAGTAAATTTGTGATGACAGGGATTACGGTGGCAAAGGATGCGGTGATAGAAAAATTCAATAAAATGTTATGGCGAAAACCAATGGCAGATCATGGTAATAATGGAAATTATTACAACACATTGGAAATGACCATAATTCAATGCAATTTTAGGTGGTTCAAGTTCCAATGTGTATGGATAAATGTTCAAGGTGTGGTGGGGATCAGAATAATGATCATGCAATGTATGAGTTGTCACAACATTCAACAACAATAATGACAGATCATCATTGCTATTAAATATGACATCATTAACATTAAATAGGATACCTCCCTCCAACTTAGGGATGACCGTCCACATTCATGTCTAGTCATGTCATAGGTGAAATATCAATCAAATCCACGAAGTTGGTTGGGAACATACCTGGTGATTCTCCTTGATGGAGTAACAACACCGTAGGAGTAACAACACTAGAGGAGTGATAGCACCATTAAGGTACTTGCAATAAAAATAATGATAGAGTAGTATAAACATACATACATACATACATACACACACACACACACACACACACATATATATATATATCTATATATATCTATATATATCTATATATATTGAATTAAACAAAGAAGTGCAGATGAAGAGTTATCTGCACTAACAATTTAAAAACAAGAATTATCATAGATATGTTTAATAAATGAGTATTTAGAAGTTCTACTGTGATACAATCTGAGGCGATGTCCATTTACAATTAGGGGAGTATGTGCCTCATCTATTGTTACAAGTCCAACAACCCCATTCACAAACACCATGTCCACTTCATACAGTCCCATCCATCTAGAATAGAGTTTTCCTTTAAAATATTTTAACTAAGAGTCGTAGAGCAATGCTCAATCTCCTCTTTAAAACACCTTTTTCTTGATGAATTTATCGTTCCATTTAGTTCATTGCTATCGAATCGCATTAGTGGTCTAGACATCTATCAAACAAATTTCATTCAACTCATTTAACTATTCTAGTTAGTGTTTCTAGGCTTTTGAAAGATTTAAACCTACTTCAAGGGCTCTCCTAATCATCTTAATTTTTGAATTCCACCAGAAATAAAGGGGGTTTGCCACATACACGGTCATATGGTGAAAATCTTGTTGTGTTCTGTAGTGTTGTTCTATACGCCCAAAGTTCCTCAGAAATATTTTCGGCCCAATTTTGGTCATGGTTTGCTACAGTCTTCATAAAAATATTCTCCGACACTTTATTTGTACTCTTGACTTAACCATTTTCCTGAGGATGATATGGATATTTAAACATGTTCTCGATTCTATACTTCTTCAGCCTGCTACCAGATGTGCTGTGAACTCTGTCTCTCTATCTGAAACTATCTCTCTAGGAGCTCTGTACTGAGCAAAAATTTCTTCGAATAAGAAGTCTGAGAAAACTTGTTATGTTGGTTTCACAATAGCCTTGACCTCTACCCACTTTTTCACATAATCCGTGCATAAGAGAATGTGGAATTTCAAATGTGAAGGCAGATTTAATGGCCCAATGAAATCGATAGCCCATTTCTCAAAGGGGTCAAGAGCTAGTTGAGGCTGTAACAACATCTCATCTGACTGACCAGGCTATCCCATCCACTAGCAGTTATCGCACACGCGAACATATTTCCTTGCATCATGTAAAATATAGGGCCAATAGTAACCCATCTGAAACACCTTATGACATCTCTGCTTATCTGCAAAATTCCCTCCATAGGGGCCATCATGAGTAGCCTTCAGGACATCATAGATGTCATCTTCACCTATGCAATGTGAGATTTGTTGATCAAGTCCTGTATAAAAGAGGTATCCCTCTATCCACGAATAGTAGGGACTATGATGGATAATATTTCGCTACTCTTTGTATGGAAAGTGCTGAGGTAATTTTCTTGTAGTAAGATAGTTAGCAATATTTTCATACCATGAAGTGTGAGTAGAAATTGAAAAGAGATGTTCATCTGAAAAACCATCCTCTATAGGTGTACCTTCATCACTAGTATCCAACCTAGACATGAAATTTGCAACTACATTATCTATCCTTCGCTTATCTACAATGGTAATATCGAATTCTTGAATTAAATAAACCATATCGTAATCTAACCAGGAGTTATCATTTTATTCACCAGATACCAGATGGTTGTATGATCAATGTATATGAAAGTGGGATACCATGTAATGTAATTCCGAAACTTATTAATAGAATAAATAGTAGCCAAAAACACTTTTTTAGTTACCATATATTTCATTTCAGTAAGAGTCAGATTTTTGCTGATGTAATAGATCGCATAAAGTTTCTTGTCCTCCTATTGTCCCAAGACTTCCCCTACCGCTGTGTGAGAAGCATCTCTAGGGATATGAAACGAGATCTTCCTTGCAGGACCACATAATATCGGAGCTTTCTAAATTATTTCTTTGATTTCCACAAAGCTTGTTTCACATTCATTTGTCTACACAAAACTTTGCATCCTTAGGAAACAATTGAAAAAGCGGAAATGATACCTTAGCAAATATTTCAATAAAATGTCTATAATAGGTAGCATACCTAATGAAACTATGCACCTTTGTTGGTTTCCTAGGTGTAGGAAAATTTAATATTGGCTCTACCTTGGCAGGATCAACCTGAATTCCTGTAGCAGAAAGAAGGTGTGTTAAAAATCCATTTGGGCACATCACTCCCATCATCTGTATCAGTATTATTAGGGCTCATCATGTAGTATAGCTAGTGGGATAATATGGGGTATAGAGGGAGGTACGGAAGGAAATAATGTAATAATGGGATGGGCCATGGTAATAAATAAGCTGGTTAACCCGTATCATGTAAGGGACCACAAGTAGTTAGCAATAATGTAATAAGCCCATGGTATTAGATAGATGGTATTGAGGGAAACATGGTAATGACCCATGGTATTGTATGTAGGAGGCCTATATAGAGGCTAGAGACTCCCCATTGAGAGATGTCAAGGAATATTGTATGAACAACCATATGGCTTGTGGAGTGTTCTCCTTCCTTAAGGAGTGAATGTATGGTGTTACCCTACCTTAAGGGTTTGATTAATAAAGTGAAATACTTATATCTATATTCAGATCTTTTTATTTCTTGGATATATTTGTGTTTTCATATATTTTCAAATCAGATCTATAACAAGTGGTATCATAGCACTTTCTTGGGCAAAGTGGAGAATCTTTTTTAATTTTTGCAGGAACTTTTAAGGGCAGCGAGTTTTTAGATCAGATATATATGTTTTGGTGTAAAATATGTAGAATCTAATTGCATATCTAAATTTTTGACAAAAAATACCCAATTTCAACAAACAAATTGTTGGAAATAATACTGAGAGGGGGGGGTGAATCAGTATTATCAGATCATTACAACTTTTTCAATGCTCAAAAACATATACGCTACTTCAGTTAAGTGAACCCGCGTGTACACGCTACTGTGTCTAAATAAACTAGCGTATATCCAGAAATCTTATGATTCAGTTAGCTTATCTTTAGTAAATGCATCAGAACATTATTAACCATATTAATAGTAAACAGGTGCAGTATAACAGAACAGATCATCACACAAAAGCCACACACATGAACACAAAGATATAAGGTGGAAACCCAATGTGGGTGAAAACCACCTACTGCAAGTCATCTCAATCTTCTTCTTAATAAGAAAATCCTTTTACAATATTTGTACTGGTGCAGTCTTATACCAGTACGGGAGCTACAACCCCCTTTGCTCTTGTACTAGCTGATCCATTTACTAGTACGCAGGCTACTACCTGCTACAATGCTCCAAAGATCTCCCTTAGCTTTTGTACTAGCTTAGATACTAGTACGTAGGTGCTTGCCTACAATCTTCTCACCTCCAGGTACCACGTTTCATCAATTTTCAGACTGGATACACTGAAGCACAACACATAATCTGAAAGGCCACTTTTCATCCAATTTTCATACTAGACCCATAACTATCATTGAAGCTCAAAACAATCATCAAACCCTGAATCACTGAAACCCTGTTAACAACAGTCACCAGAACACAGAGCAGACACAGAACTCTGTAATAACCATCAGATCCATATGCAACTTCAAATATCAAGCTTTACAATGTATACGCTACTTCGATGAATCAAACCCGCGTGTATACACGCTTTTGCCAAAGACAACCTGCGTACAGATCTAAAAATAATTTCTCTTAACTTGCAGCTGTACCAGACATTAGTCATACTCATAACACTTATAGAACAATACATGCGTCAGTATGTAGATCTAGAATAAGCATCATAAAGATAGTTCATTTCAAACCATTTGATCCCAATCTCTCCTTAGATCTTGCTCTCCATCAACCGGTGAGATCTTTCCTTAGCTCAGATCAAGCAATGCATCATCAACCCATAACCATGCATACTGGATCTAATGCTTCATCAGATATTCAAGACGTTTCAGATACATTTGCCTAATGATTTCCTTCTCCTTATATAGCCTTAGGCCTTGTTCAATACCAAGGGCCAAAACCATAGAGATCCAATACCATCAACTTCAAAACTAGGGATCAACACGTCCGTCGAGACACCAAGGTCCAAAACCATAGGCACAACTTCCAAGGAATAACCGCCACGGACCAAAGATAAGTTTTCCACATAAACGCGCTTTTGCTGAAGCCAACCTGCGTGTACAAGCTACTTGGTATATAGCGAACCTGCGTATACGCGACTTGGTATATAGTGAACCTGCTTGTATACGCGACTTGGTATATAGTGAACCAGCGTGTATATATTTTTCTTCATACTTGTAGACTGATCATCAATTCCTTGCTGCTATCCTTCTGCACTATGATTTGTCATCAGTGTGATTTGCCATCAAGGACAACACTTGTCTCATAATGCCAACAATCTCTCCCTTTGGACTTGATGGCAAAGCTAACTTGTCACACTTAGAACTTGATCTTCTTGTTCCTTTGAGCTATCCTGCATCCCGTGCATTTAGTCACATCTGTAGATTGATCTAGTTATATGTAATTGAGATGTTCTTCTATGAGAGGGTTGCCATCAAGTACAACACATGCATCATAATGCCAACAATCTCCCCCTTTGGACTTGATGGCAACAACACCAAATCACTCTCCCCCTTTGACATCAAGGGCAAAGGGTGGACCAAGATATTCTCTTCCTTTGCTGAATCATTCCACTGTCCATACTCCCCCTGAGTACCTACTGAAATCTTTGAATAATCTCCCCCTTTGTATATGCCAAGGTGTACCAATCTGTCCATGCTCCCTCTGAGTACATGCTGAATCTCTGTACTGCTGAAGTGTGCTGTTCATGCTCTTCCTGACTGTAGGCAAGATCTGCAAAAGATGTTCTTCAAGAAGAACATGACTCTATACATCATAAAAGACCTTCCTATCACCAAAGACTCATACATACATCCATTTCCCAACCATGTGGGGACATACTAGAATTGACTCATCCACCCAACCAAGTGGGGATACATCAAAAGTTTACATATGACAACCAATCATATTGCATCAATCATCCCAGGCATAGTGGGGAAACAAAAATAGGCCGTTACATGACCTTGACACCATGAAAGAGATACCACAAAAGAGATATATGACATAGAAACGAAAGAACTAGACCAAGACTTATGAAAGTCACCAGCAGCATCTGATAATCACCATTCAGATCAGCAACCAAGATATCCTTCTGTTCTCCTTTCGCCTTTGTTCCACTTGAAGCCAACAACAAATGTGAACTAGAACCAAAAGCTTTAAGATAATGCCAACAATGCATCATTGGAAGATTATCTGCTTCCCCTGAACTTGTGCCAGATGATCTCTGTCAGACCCATATCAGATTTTCTGCAACCAACATCTGTCCCTGTTGATTTCCTTCAAAACTCCATATACGCGTCTGCATCCACATAAACAAGCGTATATACGCAGATAGGCCTTATGAAACTCACGTACAACCATTTTCATATCAGCAACCTGTAAATGTCCTGCAGCAAGGTATGTCATGTCTTCAACAAAGCAACTTTGAGTAGTCATCCATGTATCAGCACTATGTATCTTGAGCTCAACTCTTTTGATAAAGCTTCTTGATATCATCATCAGCAACAGTCCTTATCCACATGAGTGCCTGCATCATAACTGTATGATCTTTATGCATATGACAACAGCAGTATATGAGTGACTCATCATCAAGTGAGGAAGATGTGTATTCAAGCTTTGTACTTCTCCTTGTCCTTATGAAGATCACCATGTAAGCACCATATATGCATCATCAAAGAATCAACCACAAATCTGATCTGAACATCTTCTATGTAACTTCAAGAATCATATGAGAGTTTATCATAGACAACTCACAACCACATCATAGCAAGATATATCATTTAGCCATATAAGAATCATCACCAAGGATTATAAACCATAATGCCAACAATGAATTACTAAAGGCATATGCTCCCCCTCAACCAGTGCCATCTGTTAGATCTGATCATGCATATATCAGCAATAAGCATCAAAACATCATCATCCTCAAGTTAGGATCAAAAACACTTCTAGACATCATACAAGTAACAAAAACATTTTCACACATCCTCAGCAGACTGTAACCAATAGAGCAAATAACAGACTGAATCATATCAGATCCTTTTTCTGAGCCTGTCCCCACTGCTTTTCCTCAGACTGACATATACGCGACTTTGCAGTGTCTAACTCGCGTATATACGCGACTTACCTTTAAGGAACTTGCGTATGAGATTAAGAATACTGAAGTTTTACCCTTTCAGCTCCCCCTAAGTCTGATGTGTCTGTGCATTGCTTTGTCTCAGTACATTGTGCTGACTGTACTTCCTTCTTCCTCCATATCTTCAAGTGTGATGAGGTTTTCTCCTTTTGGTGTGATGTCCATCCTTTGTTCCTGCATTCCTTTGCTATATGTCCAAGCTTGTTACATGCATAACATCTTACATGTTTCATATTCCTCCTGTAGCAATCAACAGCTTTGTGACCATACATATTACAAGCAAAGCAATATCCATTAAAGTACCTTGATTGAGATGATCTTTCTACATGATGGTCTTGAACCCTTCTTCTTCCACATCTAGCTGCAATATGTCCAAGATTATGACATACATAACATTCAACATTATTCATAGGAGGAGTAAAAGATTTTCTTTGAGGAATCCTTTTCTTTGATTGTTGATGGGGTTGACCTTTCATCTCCTTGTTGATCATTTTAGTTTTCTCTTTAGAGTTCCTTGCCTCACCTTGTGAACTAGACTCACCTTCAACAGATTCATGGAAACCAAGACCAGTCTTGATAGCAGGAGACCTTTGACTACTAAGAATATCATCCAAGACTTTAGAACTATCTTGAAATCGTAAAAGCTTTCCTTTTCTTCTATTTTACCTTTCAAGATATTTACCTCAACTTGAAGTTGTTCCTCCTTTTCTAGACATTGCTTCTTCATGTCTTCTCCATCTTTCCTTCCTTCTTCCAACTGATGCCTTAGTTTGAGAATCTCCTTTTCTTGTTCTTCATTCAGATCCTGTTTTATTTGACGAACTCGGAAGGCACATTCTAGTTGAGATTTTAAGCTGGTGACTTCGTTTTCTTGTTTTGCAATAGCTTGGAGTAGATCTGTATTCTGCTTCTTTGATTCTTCAAGATCTCCTTTTAGTGAGGGGATTGTAGCTTCAAGATTTTCATAGTAGCTGGATCTATCTTTGAGTTTCTTGATGGTTGTGCTTCTTTCGTTGACTTCTTTTCTTAATGATGTCACTTCATGCTGCAATTTTTGACATTGGTCTTCCTTGTCCTTGAGTAGCTTTCTTACCTTGTTTCCTTCTTCTAGTTGGGCCTTTAGTTTGGTAACTTCTTCTTTGAAAGCACATTCCCTTTTGTTTAATAGATCTTGTTGATCTTTAACTTTGTCTGCAAGCCTTCTAAATACTGCCTCTATTCGATACTTGTCTTGCTCACCCATGAAAGCATGTTCAGTGGTTTCACTATCACTTCCATCTCTTTCACAAGGAAATATAGCTGGAACATCAGAGGATAACACATTCATACCTGATAATGATTCTGAATCTGATTCTGAATCTGAAGAGCTTCTTATACCTAATCCCCAATCTACTCTCCCGCTGTCATATTCCTTCTGAGATGTCTTCTTCTTCTTATGAGCTTTCTTCTTAAGCTTCTTTCCCATAGTTCCACGGATCTCCTTCAAGCGATCAAGCTTCTATCAAAGGACCTACTCTGATACCAATTGTTGGAAATAATACTGAGAGGGGGGGTGAATCAGTATTATCAGATCATTACAACTTTTTCAATGCTCAAAAACATATACGCTACTTCAGTTAAGTGAACCCGCGTGTACACGCTACTGTGTCTAAATAAACTAGCGTATATCCAGAAATCTTATGATTCAGTTAGCTTATCTTCAGTAAATGCATCAGAACATTATTAACCATATTAACAGTAAACAGGTGCAGTATAACAGAACAGATCATCACACAAAAGCCACACACATGAACACAAAGATATAAGGTGGAAACCCAATGTGGGTGAAAACCACCTGCTGCAAGTCATCTCAATCTTCTTCTTAATAAGAAAATCCTTTTACAATATTTGTACTGGTGCAGTCTTATACCAGTACGGGAGCTACAACCCCCTTTGCTCTTGTACTAGCCGATCCATTTACTAGTACGCAGGCTACTACCTGCTACAATGCTCCAAAGATCTCCCTTAGCTTTTGTACTAGCTTAGATACTAGTACGTAGGTGCTTGCCTACAATCTTCTCACCTCCAGGTACCACGTTTCATCAATTTTCAGACTGGATACACTGAAGCACAACACATAATCTGAAAGGCCACTTTTCATCCAATTTTCATACTGGACCCATAACTATCATTGAAGCTCAAAACAATCATCAAACCCTGAATCACTGAAACCCTGTTAACAACAGTCACTAGAACACAGAGCAGACACAGAACTCTGTAATAACCATCAGATCCATCTGCAACTTCAAATATCAAGCTTTACAATGTATACGCTACTTCGATGAATCAAACCCGTGTGTATACGCGCTTTTGCCAAAGAGTATACGCAACTTGGTATATAGTGAACCTGCTTGTATACGCGACTTGGTATATAGTGAACCAGCGTGTATATATTTTTCTTCATACTTGTAGACTGATCATCAATTCCTTGCTGCTATCCTTCTGCACTATGATTTGTCATCAGTGTGATTTGCCATCAAGGACAACACTTGTCTCATAATGCCAACAATCTCCCCCTTTGGACTTGATGGCAAATCTAACTTGTCACACTTAGAACTTGATCTTCTTGTTCCTTTGAGCTATCCTGCATCCCGTGCATTTAGTCACATCTGTAGATTGATCTAGTTATATGTAATTGAGATGTTCTTCTATGAGAGGGTTGCCATCAAGTACAACACATGCATCATAATGCCAACACAAATCGGCTGAATCAGAGTCCGGATGAGGGAGATATCACTGATTTAAAAATCAGTTGTGTTGTAAATATTTTTCGGGGCGGCGAGTTTGCGGATCAGATTTGTATATTCTGGTGAAAAACTATAGAACATAATTGTAGATATGGGTTTTTTGTGAAAAAATACCCAATTTGAAAAATAAATCGGCCAAATCGGAGTCCTGATGAGGGAGATATCACTGATTTAAAAGTTAGTTGTGTTGTAGACATTTTCGGGGTGGTGATTTTGCAGATTAGATCTGTATGTTCTATGGAAACATTTGCATAATATATTTGTAGATTTGAGTTATTTGAGAAAAAAATACCCAATTTCAAAAAAAAAAAATTGGTTGAATCGGAGTATGGATGAGGGAGATATCGCTAATTTAAAATCAGCTTTTTTTCAGATATTTTTGTGAAGACGGGACAATGGCAGTGTGAATATGAAATTCCAATGCCTACATCGGAATTCGATGAAGATGTACAAATATGATGGCTCGAATACAGAAATATAGCTAGAACAAATGGAACAATATTTCACTCTGAATCACATCGTAGATGATGAAACTAAACTACGTGTGGCAAACCTTTACTTGGACCAAGAAATATGGCAATGGTAGTAGAGGCATTCTAAATGCTACCCAAGGACAATTACTTAGCAGATGTTCGAAAAATTCATTTGTGACCACTTTGACCATAAATCTAATTTTTTGGGTCCTCTTACTAAGCTCAGATAGATAGGCACACAACCTAGCAAAGATTTTACTTTTATAGGAAAGAAGGAAACCAAGAAACCTAAAGGGTTATTTTCTGTTGGTATCTCCTTATTGCAGGTTCATGGATTGATTTAGAAGGAGACAGTCGTTGTGTCTATAAATCCTAGTTGCAAGCATAATTTTATCTATGTTAATTTGGAAAAAAAATTGCAAGTTCCAGCAAAACAAATGGAGCACACACAGGTTAATAATGAGGAGGTGCAAGTTTATAAAGATTTCAAGCTTTCTATGGATAATTATGTGTTGCATTATGATTCTTATATTCCAGATATGGATAACATGGATGTTATTTTGGGATATCCTTGGATAGAATCTATGGGTACTGTCAACATTAATGTGTAGAAAAATTCATGAAACTATGGTATAAAAAGAAGAAAATAACATTGCAAGATATTTCTATTAAGACCCAAGAAGAGACTATGGAGGTGGAAGCACAAAGCTCTAATTACACTGAAACATCAGATGATGAGCCTTTAATGGTCAATAACCAAACACAAACATCAAACCAGGTACCAAAAAAACAGGGAGAATCCAAGGAGGCTAAAGCAGAAAATGTTACAAGTATTGATACATCAGATGAGGACTCAATGGTTGAAGTAATATTGGAAGATAAGAAACAATAGCAGGCACCACAACATGTACCAAATACCAATCAAGCTCCATTAGGTGGTGAATTAAAGAAAATGACACCGTTGGTTAAAACTTTAGCATATCACCACCCACACCACTCTACAAGAAAACAACCAATAAGATGGCAACGAACTAGCCACAAGGACAACAACCCGTGCATGATAGATAGAGAGGGGTGACAATCCACCTACTACACATCAACATAGAAGACTCGCCAGGGTCAACTTACATCTCAAGAGAGCAAGGCACCAACTAGATCGAGGGTTCACCTTTCTCTAGGATGGCTAGAGGGACGTGCATGGTACCAGTGGACTACTCTTTTGAGTAGATCTTATTATTTGTGTTCTTCTTATGTTTCAAGGATGAAACATGTTTAAGGGGGGTGGAATGTAGTATATGTAGGCGGGATAATATGGGGTACAGAGGGAGGTACCCAAGGGAATAATGTAATAATGGGATGGGCCATAGTAATAAATAAGGTGGTTAACCCGTATCATGCAAGGGACGACAAGTAGTTAGCAATAATGTAATAAACCCATGGTATTAGATAGATGGTATTGACGGAACCATGGTAATGACCCATGGTATTGTATGTATGAGGCCTATATAGACGCTAGAGACTCCCCATTGAGAGATGTAAAGGAATATTGTATGAACAGGCATATGGCTTGAGGATTGTTCTCCTTCCTTAAGGAGTGAATGTATAGTGTTTCCCTAACTTAAGGGTTTGATTAATAAAGTGAAACATTTCTATCTATATTTAGATCTTGTTATTTCTTGGGTATATTTGTATTTTCATATATTGTCATATCAGATATGTAACACATCAAACTCTAATTCAGTTGCTACATGCCCTAAACAAGTCAACCTTTTGAATGCCTCCTTCCCAGATAGTTTCATGACTTGAAGACATCATGAAATGATCTCTAAAGGACCAGCATAGGTAGGCCCATGTAAGGGTGTGATGTAGAGCAGTTAAGTCCATGCCAGGGTGCTCTGCAGAGCACTTAGGCCCTCTTTGACCTACCCTGGGCGAGATTGAGTGAAGTTCACATAGGGTTTGGGGAATATTCTTATCTCTTGGAGTCTTCTATAAGTTTCCCTCACTTATCAACTCCTATGAGCTCAAAAATGGATGACGAATGAGTTAAGATGCATCATATCCTCCCATCCCTTCCTCCATGGAACTAATTCTAAGAATGGAAGGCCATTCAATACCCCCATTTATGACATAACCTCCTCCATCTTCCTATAGATTGACCAATCATCTAAGTGATCAGGGGTTGGACTTTGATGATTGTAAGGAGATAATGTTAGTTTGAGAATTGAGACTATTGTAAGTGTTGTTTTGTTGCTAGAATGTCATGCTTATGATGTGATGTGGATGGAACCAAAGCTGGAGGAGTGACCTCGAATCAGGCTTTATGGTTGTAATTCTTCCTGCTATTCAATAAATTATTTACACCTTTTTCCATATGCGTATGTTGATATGTGATGATTATATGTGTGAATGTATCTGATTCCATTTAGTTGTAATCAATAGATCTTTTTCTTTGATCGGTTCTTTGTCTTCTATTGATGTTTACAGGTACTTCTCAAGCATGTGAAGTATGGGAAGGAGCGATGGGACCTATAGAAAGGAGACAAGAGGAAAGAAAAAGTACAAGTAGGTCCTCTCATTCTCTTTGTCTTATATATTGTTTATAGAAAAAGGTTAAAGTGCTTTAAACTATTGTTCTAGAGGTGGCTACTTATCTAGGGAATTAATATTTATCCGTGGATACGAAATTCTCCAAAACAAATTGGCAACTCTACTGGGGAATGATCATCATTCCAAGTAGCTTATCACATCATAGGACACTCTAGCAGACCTTACTTTCTTTCATTGATTCTATTTCAGACTTGTTGAAGTGTTTTTTGGTAAAAAACATTGAGGTTAGATGACTCTTGAGTGGCCTCTCAGCAATCAGCGCAAGCTTGGTTAGGGGAGAGTGCTTTGCAGAGCAGCCTTGAGTGAGAGACAGTGCTTTACAGCGTAGTTAGGCCATATTTGACTAGTGTTGATCCACCTTAGGGAAACTTTTCACCTTTAGATTGGGTTGTTTTCCAAATTTCCTTCTGTTTATGCTTGCTAAAAGATCAATGATTGTAGTATCTCTGAAATCAACTTGTATTTCCTCTTTCCAACCCTAATTTGGCTTGATTGATTAATGTTTCTTAAATTATTTATTTATCATTATCATTTCATTGCCAAAGTTATATTATAGTCTACTAATCTTTGTTCTAAATAAAGTGTCATAAAAGTCTTCATTTCTTTCGAAAAGGAATTGTCGTAAAGTCTTCATTCTTGCAAAAACATTGATTGATTGTATGTGCATTAGTTTCCTTTTGTTCATATTAACATTAAGGAAATTGAAAAGAAAAACTTGCATCATTCATATTGTAGTTTGTGAATGCTTGAAAGGAATAACTAGGGAAATTGCATTAGATGTGCTCTTTGCTCTTTGTCAAAGAATCTGATTTCTCTATCCCTACTAGATAAGGTTTTCATTGTTAAAATTGAATGAAAAGGATGCTTATCATATTAGCTTCATTCTAGGAATTGAAAATACATCACGTGGTGAACCTTGAAAAGAAAATTGTTAAGAAGGTCAACTTAAAATTCATCTGAATTAACCTAATGGAGCATTGTCATCTAGCTCAAAACATTTAAAGGTTCTAGGCTAGAGACGTGTTTTAGCATCATAAAACATAGCAGTTGTTGCTAACTTGTCTGCAATACATCCTGAGTGTGATACCTCATTCCACATACGTGAGTATATCGTAGCTCATCCATGTACCTACGGGTATATAGGGTGGTGTTACAGTATGTAAAGTATATGGAAATGCTCTGACTGTGCAGTTTTGCATTAGACAACGCTAATATGGATTGGGCCTCCACATACTTTCAAGTATATATGGGAGGAAAACACAAGGTTACTATCCATCCTTAGGTAACTGAGTCGGCCACCATATACACTGTGATACACCGAAAAAAACATTCGAGGAGATATCTTGCTCGTACTTCTCGGTTCACCAAGAGGTATTCTACAATTCACAGTTGCTTGGTAATCCTTTTTCCTAGATCATACCTATTTTGTTTTGTTATGTTATTTTGATTAAAATAAAATTAACTGATCGTGGATAACATCCTCCACGCTCGCTCCTTAGTTGATCTTAGGTTGAGACATATGGCAACAAATCCAGAGTCCACTGATCTAGGAATTCCTTTTGATGGGAATCCTAGTCCTTTTCCTCCTTTCAGAAATATTGGTGCTCCTTATATGGCTACATTGTTTCTTTTGGGACTTAACATTGACTTGCTAGTATGGTTTTTTGCAACCTGCTTGGCTCAAAATGTCGTGATTTCTCCGCAATCGATTACTCCTCCAACTGGATAAAATCAACCTCCAAATGATCCTAAAGTTGACCCTTTGCCTTCTTCCTTGGTTGTTTCTTCCTCTCCTTCTTCCTCTTCGCCTGGTGGAAGTATTGATACTAGTAACCAGGTGTCTAAGAAGAAAAAGAAAGGGAAGAAGAAGAAGAAGAAGAAGCAAATTTAGTAGAGGGGCAACCAAGCAACCATTACTTTGGATGCAACATCTGATGAGAAACCATCTGTCAAGCCTCAAAAAGTTCGATATCCATGCAAAATTTGTGCAAGAGACCATCTTCTTCACAATTGTTCTGGTATTCCTCAGATCTTAGAAGAATGGACTTCCCATTCACATCATACCATGTCATCAACTTCTGGAGATCATGTTGGTGACACACCATAAACTAGTGGTAGTAAATTTCATGGAAAGAAGGGTAAAGTTAAGTTTCCCTGTAGGCTATGTGAAGGTAATCACCCCATTCACCTTTGTCCCTATCTAGATGAAGCCAAAAGAGTGTTGGATAATTGTCCTACTTCTCCGTAGTGACTTCCATCTGGTTATAGGAGATTTTCCCTTAATCCTTCACTAGTTGATAAAGTGACTGACTTAAATCAACTGTCGATTGAACTCGATCTCTCTGAATCTGAATCCCATGAGTCTATACCTAAACTACCACAGGTCAAGGAAATAGTTGACTCAATTTCACCTTCAGTTAATCGTACCTTTCCCATAGAGAGTGAGTATGATACCAGTCAAGTTCTTTTTGTTTCTTCAGATTCTAAAGAGCTTGGAGACAACCCTCCTGTTCCATTAAGATAGGAGGAAAATCCTCTCGTTCTCATAACACAAGGGAATAATACTACCGTTTCTATGGTACCCCCTCCAAGAAATTTGGTCACTTCCTTTGACTGGAATCGACTGGTAGGATGTCGTCTTCCTTCTTATGTGCCTTTCTAGATCATAGTATAGGTTTGTAATATGATTGTAGCTAGCACTATTATAGACGAAGGTGCATCTGTGAATATCCCTTCCTCCACTACTTGGCAAGCGCTCGGTTCGCCACCACTTGTGCCTGTTACCCAGAATTTGTTGGATTTTAATAGAGGGACCAGTCAACCATTAGGGATCCTTCCTCAGTTGCCTATTACTTTGGGAGGAAAAATCGTTTATCTGAATGTGATGGTAGTCCTAGGCCCTTTAGATTACAATTTACTTCTTGGGTGCAACTATGTTTATGACATGGGAGTTATTGTTTCAACACTCTTTCGAGTGATTTGTTTCCCACTTGAAGGCAGAATTGTCAGTGTTGACTAGCTTTCATTTCCGAATCCAAATATGGCTTCCAGTCAACCATATTCCCTAAATGGTCATTTTGTACCAATGGCATCATCGCCACCATGCCTACATCAACTAACGATTAATTCTGTGATGTTGTAAATTATGTATTGGGGGCATTGGAACCAGATCTCTCTAATGGATTCCTTGCTACGGATCCCTTCCAGAACATTCTTATCCCATCTGATGAGAACCTCTTGGAAGTCATGACCTCTTATGAGTCGTGATCGAGGAAAATGAGGATAGTTCTTTTACTGTGTCAACCTCATTAAAAAATGAAACAACTCCCATGAGGATAGTTCCTTGTCTTGTGTCAACCTCGTTAAAAAATGAAACGAAAGATATGAGGATAGTTCCTGGTCTTATGTCAACCTTGATAAAAAATGAAACAAAGGGTATGAGGATTGTTCCTTGGCTTGTATCAACCTCGTTAAAAAATGAAACCAAGGATATGAGGATAGTTCCTGGTCTTATGTCAAGATCTCGTAAAATCCTAGATGAGTCTTTCACTTGATCTCATAAACAAACCTTCATTTTATCCACCTGATAGCCATGAGTAGTATACTTAGGTGAATGTAATGAAGCTTGGGGGGCATGCACCTAATGGTAAAGTTAAGTTTCCCTGTAGGTTATGTGAAGGGAATCACCCCATTCACCTTTCTCCCTATCTGGATGAAGCCAAAAAGGTGTTGGATAACCGTCTTGCTTCACCATAGTGAATTCCATCTGGTTACAAGAGATTCTCCCTTTCATCATGTTGGGGGCATGCAAACCAATCTCAAGCATTTTTCTTCATTTCAAGCTTGTGTAAATGAAATTGAATTGAAGCATAGTTCTTTGTTTTAAGCTTGTGTAAAAATGAAACTGAATCCAAGCATAGTTTTTCATTTCAAGCTTGTGTAAACATGAAACTGAATCCAAGCATAGTTCCCTATGGTTAAATCTTGTCTAAAAATGAACCCATTTCCATTTTAACCCTTGTGATTTCCATTCTATCATCCTCTTCTGCTAGATGAGCCTTCGTTTTTCTCCTTCCATCGTCACTATCTCCTTGGCCTATCATACGCTTTCACTTGGTTGTTTTACCCTTTTTGAGGAACAGTTTCAATGAGTGGTCTTATTAGCTAGCCTCTTCACATAAATCAGCGTGTTTTTAGAAGTTCCAACATCACCGGAATGAGTTGCTATCCTAGACACCACTTGTTCCTCAAAGCGGAGTCCTCTTTAAGCTCTTTTTAGACTCTCGAAATATGAAAATATTGCAGAGCGCTTGTCCTTTTCAACTCGTTAACGGATTGGAAATGACATATACTTAGTATAATTTTAACCCTTTTTCAGGCTGAGATAAATCATTTACGAAAAAATGAATACGTTGACCAAACATGGTCAATAGGTTCTCTCTTGTATTGTTTTATTCTTTTTTTGACTTGAGAGACAAATTTATGAAAAAGGAGTTTTCTTTTTGTCCCTTTTCAAGCTCTATAAACATGAAAAGGACCAAGTTATCTTTGTCATTAAATTCGTTAAAACATCAAATAGTGACAAACTTTTTGATCATGACAAGACCGAGTTTCACCTTCTCTGGACTCATTAAAACATCACATAGCAATGGATTCACCCGAAGGGTGGAATTATCAAACAAACATATGTTATCCTCCTAAAGCTTGATAAAAATAAATAGGTATTGGTCAGCAATGACTCGGGAAAATGGAAAAAGGGGTAAACCACTTTTGGTAGCAAGTCGCTCTTGAACATGACACTTTCACCTCATCACCATGATTATTTTGGTTGGGTTATTAGCTTGATGGTTATCATATCATTGGTCTATCATACCATCCATCATTTTGTTTTGGGTCAATGCTACCAATTCATTTCAATATCATCGACATGCTCAAGAGAAGTCATTCAGTTAAAATTCATCCTTTGCAATACCATAAACCTTCATTTTCATGACTGCCATTCCTGAACCTTGTGTCGTTAGTCAAATTTTGTCTCCAAAATCATTACACTTGTTTCGTGTCATTTATGTGGGATACATCAAGGCCCTCCTGCGATGAGTCACTTCTTTTCATCATCATCTCATTATCCAAGAAGTTGACTTAGAAACACCCTTCCGGTACCTTGAGGCTTCAATGCATCAATGGAAAATTTCTTGCTTCGGGCGATAGGTTGACATCACTGGCCTTCGATCGAAATACTTTGTATGGTGTTCAACATCAAAACCTCTATTCACACCATGTAGAACATACTACAGTACCTTGGGGATCATTATCATTATCGGTGATTTCTCTCACGTCTGTTAACGAATTACATCATTGGCTCCTAATCACACGATGTCTTCCCATGTTCGACTTTAGATCACATATTCGCATGTTTAGACTTGTACTTGAGTGAATGATTGAACAAGATAGAAGACCTTAGATCTAGTTTCATCTATCTGGGTTGCGATTTCAGGAAATGTACCAAATCATCCGTAAAATCGTTTTACATTGATGGTCATTCCGATCATGGGTCTATGTCTGTAGATGACTATCCATGTACTTGTAATGAAAGTTAATATGTTGAGCATGGTTATGCCTTCCCTAAACAATTCATGAGAAAAAATCAAAATATCATGATATTATGTATTGTAATTGATGCATGTCACCATCCACTTCGAAACCTCCTCATCACATCGTAAAGAATATCACTTGACATTATTTTTTTTGACTTCATGCTTTAGGGGGTAGTTGTTATAGATCCATTTGGGCACATCACTCCCATAATCCAGATCAGTATTATTAGGGCTCATCAAACCCTAATTCAATTGCTACATTCCCTAAACAAGTCAACCTTTTGAATGCCTCCTTCCCAAATAGTTTCATGACTTGAAGACATCCTGAAATAATCTCTAAAGGGACTACCATAGGTAGGCCCATGTAAGGGTGCACTGCAGAGTAGTTAAGTCCATGCTAGGGTGCTCTGCAGAGCACTTAGGCCCTCTTTGACCTACGCTAGGAAATATTGAAAAAATTTCACATAGGGTTTGGGGAATATTCTTATCTCTTGGAGTCTTCTAGAAGTTTCCCTCACTTATCAACTCCTATGAGCTCGAAAATGGATGAGGAATGAGTTAAGATGCATTATATCCTCTCATCGCTTCTTCCATGGAACTAATTATAAGAATGGAAGGCCATTCAATACCCCCATTCATGAAATAACCTCCTCCATCTTCCTATAAATTGACCACTCATCTATGTGATCAGGGGCTGGACTTTGATGATTGTAAGGAGATAATGTTAGTTTGAGAATTGAGACTATTGTAAGTGTCGTTATGCTACTAGAATGTCATGCTTATGATGTGATGTGGATGGAACCAAAGCTGGAGGAGTGACCTCGAATCAAGCTTCATGGTTGTAATTCTTCCTGCTATTCAATAAAGTATTTAAACCATTTTCCATATGCTTACCTTGATATGTGATTCTTATATGTGTGAATGTATCTGATTCCATTTACTTGTAATCAATAGATCTTTTTCTTTGATCGGTTATTTTCCTTTTTTGATGTTTATAGGTACTTCTTAAGCATGTTAAGTATGAGAAGGAGCGATGGGACCAATACAAAGGAGACAACATGAAAGAAAAAGTACAAGTAGGTCCTCTCATTCTCTTTGTCCTATCTATTAGTTATAGAAAAAGGTTAAAGTGATTTAAACTGTTGTTCTAGATATTGCTACTTATCTAGGGAATTAGTATATTTATCTATAGATACCAAATTCTCCAAAACAAGGTGTCCCAGCACTATTCCTTCCTTCATCATCATATGGAATATCACTGTACTAAGAGAAATATGTGTTTTCTTACATTTTTTAAGTACTTTATCTAAGTTTTTTGTACCTTCTCCAAAATAATCCCCATATGGGGTGAAGTCATCCATGTAGATTTCAACATTATCACTGACTAGATCAAAAACAATTCCTAATATTTCCCATTCAAAGGTAGCGGGTGCATTATAGAGACCGAATGCGAGGACTCGATATGCAAAGGTTCCACAAGGGAATGTGAAGGTAGTTTTAGGTTGATCCTTAAGAGCTATTTGGATCTATTTTCTAACCATTAAATCCATCCAGAAAGGAGAAGAACTTCTTTTCGGCTAATGTATTAGGGACCTGGTCAATAAAGGGTAAGGGAAAATGACCCTTTTGAGTTTCGTTATTTAATTACCTATAATCAACACAAAGCTGCCACTTTCCATTATTATTAAGAATAATGAATAGTGGGGATACCCATTGACTGTCCGTGATTGGGTAAATAAATCCCACATATAATAGTTTCTATAGTTCATCTTTGAAAATGTTCTTTAAAGCATGATTCATTATTCTCTATGGTTTGCTAATAGGTCGACATTCTTCTTTAACATATATGTGATGAGTACATATGTCAGTAGGGATTCCTTTCATATTTTCATATTCCCAAGCAAAGGCTTCTTTTTGCTCCCTAAGGGCTTTCAGTAACCGTTCAGGCTGGCAATGTGAAGGGTCAATATTAACATTCAACGTCCTCCTCGGTTTGATTTCTACATTAACATTGTTACTGGGTACAATTACAGGAACCTTTTCAACTTTAGCCTCTGGTTCAATGGCTTCATGAACATTGCAATTGATAATAGATTCTAATAGCTGGCAAGTTGAATCAGAAACAGAGTTGGGGCTACTGATAAAGGTACTAATGACATCATCCTCTATTTCATCCTTAAAACAGAGGGACTCACCAATTGTAAGAATTGGTCCAATTTCTTCATTTTCAGGTTTAGGCCCTTTCGTAGGTAGATATTTTTGTATTAAGGTAAATCCTGGCTTATCTGGTGAACTTGGTTTTGTAGTGGGATAAAGGATAATATTCTTTGTAACTTCCCCATTAGATATTATCATATTTCCTGAACGACACCCAATGTAAGCTTCTGTGGTCACAAACCATGGTCTTGATAAAATCAAAGGATGCCCACTGGCTAGGGAACGGTTAGGTAATAATGAAAGAACGAAAGGGTATTGCCATGAGTCTACTGAAATGGTTTCGCAAGCCCAAGGTAATCACAGTTGTAGAGGTTATGACATGAATTATTGCCCCTAAGTCTACCAGCACATTTGGGATATCGACCCCATTAATCTATACTATAAGAATCAAGTTCCCTAGATTCCCGTATTTAACAAGTGTAGGCTTCCCCAACATTATGTCTAATTATATTCCCATAACATGAACACTAATTGGATACTTTTCTTTTCTCCCAGGTTTTCTTAGAGAAATATTCTTTGATCATTTTGGCACAAATCGGTACGTCCCCCATAGCCTGAGGTAAAGAAATTTTCACAAATAAATTTTGAAATTACCCTAAAAAGTCAAATTCATGACAAGGACTCTGTTTTCTCAAGGAAGTCTCTCAGGGGAAGGTGGACTAGTCTAGCATCCTCTAATAGCAATTTTTTGAGAAGGCGATCATTTTTCCATAGGAATTTGCATTAACTCAACCCAAGTTGTTCCAACAAAATTCCTAGGTACTGGTTCTAAGACTTCATCATCAATATGTTCAACCACTATTGGTGAAGTCTGATTATTTACCACCCGACTGGACCAGACATTTAATCCATTACAATCCACAGTGGAAATACTATATGTAGGAAGGTTGAGTCTCTCAACCCGTTGAGCCCCTGTACTATTTGGATTTGGGTTGGATTGAACAGGCAACTGTGAATGAAGAGGAGGGTTACTGGTAGAGGCATTAGAAGGAAACTTTAACTGCTATTGCAACATAGCTTTGGAGAACTATCTTGAGGAGGAGGAGTTCTACGCCTATTCTGGGACCATGAAGGAGTTGAACCAGATTGAGGTAACCATGGTCTCCAGGGCATTGGATATTGACAGAACTACAATCATGAAGGTGAAAAGGGTACAGAATAAGGCCAAAAATTCAAATTATTAAAATATTGAGAGGGTTCTTGAGTCATACCTTGATTCATGTTCTGTGGCTGTGGTTACCATGGTTTCCTTGATCCCATGGAGTACATCTAATTTACCTTTTTATTTTCTCCCTGAAAAACTGCCTTCAACCTAGGAAGAGATGGAAAGATGATGGTGGGATGACTTTTCTCACATATCACACATGTCTTGACAGTGTTTAGAGGACATTCCTTCAGCAGGTGCTTCTTCCTGCATTGAGGGAAAAAGATGGACATTCTCTACTTCCATCTGCTTCTGTTTCTCTTGTAAAATGTCTAGCTCTGAGGACAAGGTGCTTAGAATATCAGTCCTCAAGTTGTTCAGCAGGTTTCTAATTTCTGCTTTCATAACCCCACCGTTGGCTGTCTTGAGCGTTCAGATCCTCTACCTATGCCTCATAGCTCCATGTGAACACTTAATGCATAATTCACAGATGGCGTTGAATTCTTCCTTTGACATATCTCCCTTTCCTACTACGTTGAAAAGATCCAAAGATTATTCCCTTAGTGCTGAGAGAAAAGTTATCTTCAAGATGTCCTTATACAGATCAATATGGCATGATCTCTGCAAACTGCATTTGAAACGTCCACAAATTCCTCCATGTTCTTATCCTCTTTCTACATAATCTTAGAGATCTCATCCTTAACAACTCAGGATTTGTAGTAGTCTTGATATTTTTTGAGGAAAATCTTCTTGATATAATCCCATGTAGTAGTATATTCCCCCCCCCTAAAACCATGAACCATGTCAAAGTTTTTCACTTCAAAGTGGCGGGGAATATCTTCAATTTTTGGGCATCATAAATATAGTCATACCCTCAAAAGACAATGTCAAATTTAAACATGAATGTGTTCATATCTTCAAAAGAAATACCATGGAAGTTAGGTAATGTTGTCAAAGGAATAGGCTTCATAGGCGCATCACCCCTGATATCTCCAATTGGGAACTTGATAAAAGAAGTTGTGGGAGCCATGAATATTTTCCAACACTCACCTAGAATCTTAATAGGCTTTGGTAGTTCTATAATGCATGGTTGAGGTTGTTTGACAGCACTTCCTCGATCAAATGGTGGAGAGAATTCCCTTAACTATTGTTCTTCTGAACTCATAGTGTTTAGTTCCACCGGTCCTCTACTTTCTACTTATTCTTCCCTGAATTGTGCTTTTATTATTGGAGGTGTTCTGGTTATGAAACAAACTGCCCTCCAGATCTCATATGAGATCTCGCCTAAACAACAGCTCATGATGATGCTCTTGACTCAGATTTTGAAATGATTTCTTGGATGTAGGTAATTTTGCCTAGATCTATCCTTCCTCTTTTTGGGGGTCTTCCTCTTCCCCTTTTATTTGTGTCTCTTTTCATGAAATCATAAAATAAAAGGAAAACTTTCAAGAGAATCAAAAGCTTAGGACCTGAAGCAGGGTGAAAGCTTCCCTCCCCAGGATGAGAGAGTGGCCCTAAAAAGAAATAAAAGTAAGGAAAACAAACCAACCAAAAAATCTAAGCTCAATACATAAACAAGTTGGAAAAAAGCACCCCTTCCTAGCACGAGAAAGTGGTTCCTATAAAAGAACAAAACAATGTAATGCTCAAGACTTGGATCAAGGTGAAAAAGTTCCCTCCATAGGATGAGAGAGTGGTCCTATGGTCAATATTGGTCGTAATTTCATGCCTTCGATAGCCTCCATGCCAATGCCATAAAATTTTTGGTGTTTAGATATAAATCATACAATTCACCCAATTCCACATTAATTGTCAACCTGATTCTCGATTTCTTATCTCGAGGCTATCATGCAAGGCATATGCATGCCATAGTTTCCCTACCAAACATTGAACATTCAATCATAAAAATAACAATGTGTAACAACAAGTAATAGCTATAACAACATTCAGAGTAACAACAAGTTAAGACTGACAACAACACACTCATAAATCATTAAACAACAAGAAAATAATGCAACAGAAATAAAACTACACACATAACTAATCCAACAACGCTTAGTTAAGAGAGTGGGCCCAACTCCTTGATGATGGTTGCAACAAGATCAAGAACTATAAAATGCTTCGAACGTCAGAAATTTCATTAATCAAAATAAAATATAGAGGTTTAGTGTTACAAATCAGAATTCTCATGTATCTCTTAGCAGTATCCTTCCCAACCGCATAACACTACTTATACATCTCATTTAACAACTGACAAAGCCTAAGATTACGGTAGTTGTCTACCTACAAATACATAGTGATGCTCAAGATACAACAAAATATAGTGATAGAGGTTTTGTTGGTCAATAAGTTGAACCATCATTGTAGCTACTATCCAAAGATAATGCTACCAGCTAGATAGTCATCATACGTTGAATTATGGTCTTGATTATCATTCCTTCGAATCTACAAGGAAACTTGAGTTAGCAAGTCACCTTAGGAAATAATCCCCTATGACTATGCTTCAATGATTAGTAATTCACAAAGACATGACAATAGGTATATCTTTGTTGCTTAGAATACAAATCGACCAACAAGGGCATCAAATGAGTATAGGGAAGGGATAAAAATGCGTGTAAAAAGTAGGCAAATTTAGAAACCAAATGCATGCAAGGAAGGATTGCATAGTTCTCGAGGGAACTAGGCAACCTACGGGCACATGCAACAGACAGTCACTGGGGGAAAATCTATGCACTTTTCTGGGCTGAGTGGCCCTGACTGGTTGGCCAACTCTACACAATTTTCTCGCGCAATGCTACTTGCATGTCTGTGCATTTTTCCATAACAATGTTGCTGGCCAGTTCTATGCATTTATGGAGAGCAATGCAGCTAGGTTGGCCTACTGTGCACATTTTTGGAGAGTAGTGCTACTGTTATGCACAATTCCTTAGGGGAATACATAATTCCCTCCATGATTGTGTAGTTTTTCCCGACAACCGATTGACCAGATGAGAACCAAGTTTTGGGTCAGCTTATGGATGACCGAAGGGACAAGTGAGTGAACACAAGATGTTAAGAAAAAATGAAATAAAATAAACACAAGTATCTGATTAATTGAGGATAACTGCTATGATTTCGAGGAGGGAGGCTCAAAAATCACAAAAAGGAAAAATTTTGGAGGGTGGTGGTAGCCGCTACAACATTGGTGACACACTTTTAGAACTTCATCTATGTATATGGATGATCCAGATTTAACCAGGAACGCAACAAAATACAGAGATAACCATATACACAAAGATGCAGTGGAAATAATACTTCATTTCATTAATGGAATACTGAAATATGCTTACAAACAATAATGTAAATAAACCAGCTAGGGCGATGGTAGCTTATCTCTGAGAAGAGATGTGGTGGCTACATGCCTCTGAACTGTTCTAAATTGTGTTACAATGAGGCTCGAAGGCCTATTTATTATTGAGAAACAATGGAAAACCATTCACATTCCAAAACCTAACCCTAGAAGATGTAACGCCAAATTGTGGGCCCTTTTTTTGGGTAAGTTGGTACATCAACTTCCCGAGGTCGCGAATTGGTCGTATTATCTCCGTTTGATGTGCATGATAGCCCGTTGGAAAGATCTCTCCGAGGACCACGACGGAAAAGTTGATTTTTTGACAAAAAAATCGCTAGCAGTGGATTTCCCAAAAAACGTCGTTTAGGGCCTCAAAACGGCTATGGAAGTTTAGGACCTGAAAAACTGCTAAAAATAGTAAACTGTGCTATAATTAAGGAAACTGAAAAAATGAAAGAGAGAGTTGTGGGGGTCCAAATGGGATAGGTGGGTGGCCACCAACATCCACCTGGATCAATGGACCTTGTGCGTGAAAAGAAATTCTAAGTCCTCTCGAAGTATTTTTCGATTATTTGATTGTCATGGCTTCAACACAAAGCTTGAGTTAAAGATATAGTCCCTACCATTCTATTGATTGGTCAGCGTATATACCAAGTCAAGTCAGTTAAGTTGTTTCTATTGGGGATGAGGGGCATATTGGTGCACAATTAATATAGATGTCATAGTTTTAGTTTCACCTCTCATGTTGCTCCCCTGCCAGCAGGCCTGGACAGTACCCCGATGAGTCACAGAGGGACACAAGCATTTCTCTGTTGCCAGTGAGCCTGGTCATTACCCTGGCAGAGTTACTTGCATCACCTCTCTCTGCAGGAAGAATTTCTATTCTTTCTCCTTTTTTATTTTTTTCATTTTTTATTTTATTCATTTTTTAGATAATTGTGCATAAGTACTTATTTAATTCGAGGGTAGAAGAGGGATCCCAACTTATTGATAGCAGAAGAGGTTGTTGCTTCAGAGAAGTATTATATATATATATATATATATATATATATATATATATATATATATGTAGATATATAGATATCTACATACATATATATATATATATATATATATATATATATATATATATGTATGTATATATCTATATCTATATATATATATATATATATATATATATATATATATATATATATATATATATATATATATATATATATATAACACTATGTTAGTGCCTAAATCTACCTCAGGCTGAAGGAAGGTAGGTCTAGGGTAACACCAAACCACGCTTAACCTGGTAGCTAGCCCTACCAGGTCAGGAGAGGGCTCTCTCCTTTTCAATCTCAATTAGGATATTGGCAACTAGGGCTTCAAATGACTGAAATGAATGTTGATTTTAGGCTAGGTATAGTAGATCATAGAATTTTGTTTGATTTTAGGTTTTGGTTGCTAGATCAATTCGAGAAGGCAGATTGGGTCTGGGAAATCAACTTAGGATTACAGTCATGTCTTGTGGGGCAAGGTAGACAAGGGTCTATGTACTAGCAATGGATTGAGATGATAGATTAAGATAGTTGAGGGGTTGAGGAGGGCATAAAGGAACTATGAATCCTCTTCAAACAGTGAAATCATTGAAAACCAAAGGCATTCCCTAGACAAAGCACAGTAAAATTAGTGTATTTTGTCTATTCACCTTGATTCATTTAGTTTAGAAGAGAGAGAGATATGTGGAGACATATCAAACATCAGGAAAAACCCATTACAAAGAAGAAACAATACATAAACTCATTGTCACAAGAATCCCACAAAAATGGTTGTGAAACCTGGTTTTATTCCTCGCCAAACTATTGATACAAATGTTCAATGAGTCCAACACATCTGCCAAAGTACAACCTTTACAAATGACTAAGAAATTACATAATATAGGCAAGGAAACCACTCATGCTAGCTATCAGGGTCAAATGCATGAGAAGAGAGGTGGTTTCAACCATATCTAAACTAAGAATAGGAATATAGGTAGTGGTACAACTTACCTCTAAAACCAAGGAAACGAATTCATTACAGCTCAAAACCACTTGGAACTTTATGTGTCTACCATATGAAGTGATCTTCATCCATATTTACATTGAATTCATCATTTACCATCCTTACATTTACCAAGAAATGAGGAAAAGTGATCTCCCAAGAAAACTAGGAAAAATCTGGAAAATCAGGCAAAATTGGCAAAATCAATTTAATGCGCAGCGCCAAAAGTTTGATCTGCAGTGCTTTTTCTAGGCCAATTTTGGAAGCCTTCCCAGAGTCCAAATCAGGTGAAATATAGCTATTTGGAAGTATTTTCGAGTCTAATTTCTGGAACAACTTGAATTTCTGAATTTGGAGTTCATTTTCCCCTCCAAAAATTGATTCTCCCAAGACTGCTTCCTTTGTGGCAAAAAAAGTGGCAGAGAGGGCACTTTTTGGGTGTATTTTGCCCTTTTGAAGACCTAGAACTTGTCCAAAATTCCTCACTATTTCTGAGCTTGCTTATCTGTCCATGATGATTCCAAATATATAAGCCTTTTTGCAAGAATATGTCCCCAAAAAACGTGTAGCTCTGATGGTGCTGTGCACCTATTGGAAAAGCCTATTTTTCAATTTCAAAAATTCAAAAATGTCAAAAATTTCTCCAAATTTGTTGAAATTTGGCATGAATGATCCTTGTTAAGTGCTTTGATGGGACAATGATGCTTCAGCCAAGATCTTGAGTTTACCTTGCTCCTTTTTGCTCCTCAAAGTTCTTTTTAGCTTAGCTTTTAACCTCTTCACCCTTGTTTTGCAAATCTTGTTTTGGGTTAGGTAGTGATAGGCCATATGGTGCAACATTTTCTTCTGTTGTTGGCTTTCTCCAGCAACTTCTCAAGGTGAATTTTTGACCTTTCCAACCATGACTCTCTGTCATCCTCAATTTCTTGCTCAAGGGATGTCATCTTGACCTTTCTTTTCTTTGCCTCTTTTGTATTTTCCCTAATCATTTGCAGCTCCATAATAGTTTTCTTATCTGTCAACTGTTTGTTTTTTTGCTCAAGAAAGTTGATGATCCATTTGGTCCTCTCAAGGTTAAGTGATAAGGCTTGTATTTTAGCCTCCTTCTATTTGATAATCATGTCCTTCAGTCTTGAGCTTTCTGAGCCCAAATTAGTAACATCCTTCTCAATTAGAATAAACTCTCTATCTTACCCTTCAGAAGGGCTCTTTTCATGCATCTTTTGTTTCCCTTTATCTCTACTCTTCTATTTCTACCCAACCTGTACCTGTTTAGCTGGAGAAGAAGGCAAAGCCGCTTTCACTCCTGGTGAAGATGACATTTGCTTGTGGTCTAGTGAAGAAAACGAGACCCCTTCCACCCGTGGTGGAGATAGTACTCGCCTGGCAGCAACAAAAAGCCTCCTTGTGCCTCTCTTATAGGTGACAAACAATAGCACACCTGTAGTCTCGGTTTCATGAAAATTTGGCTGTCTTGATGGCCCTCCTTCCTCTTAAGACACTGATGGAATCACCTGAGGGCCTTTGAAAATCTCATGGGCAATAAAGGTATCCCATGGTATATTCAGCAAGCTTAGCTGATGCAAGACAACAATTTTAATCAGTGAGAAGTGGTAAATGCTGTTGAGTTGTTGAGGAAAAGGTTTCCTTTGCACATAGTGAGCCATCTTCTCAATATTCCTGCATATAAAGTAAGGGAGGTTCATCATCCTTACTCTTGTGAAATGCATCAAAAACCTGATATGATATGCATATAGGCGAGAAAACCTTCCTTCACAAGTGAAATACTAGATGATGAGTTTCATGAGAGGAGCATAAATTTTCTGCAAGTATTTGAAAGGAAAAACCCTGCTGATTTGACTATGATATTCACCCTTAATATAAGGCTCATAATGTTCTCTACCCACATACTGCCCCTTATTCCACTATTCACCTACATTAGGGATGCCTGTTGCTGCTGAAATGGTGGCAGGTGTCAAGGTGAAAGAGACACCAGCAAGGTTCACCTAGCCATTGTGGAGATGGATAACAAACAACATAGCATGCTCATGATGAAATTCTATCCTCTCTACCATTTCACAAAACTAATAACAAGACTTGTGTTTAAAGCTAGCTACAACAAGAGGGAAAGCAATCAATTCTGTAAGAGTGGTGGGCTCCTCCCGAATGATCTTTCCCCCTTTGTGTGTCTTTCTTGGCACGTGAGCTTCTCTGGAAGAATCACTGAGAGTTTCCTCTTCCCTCTCATAATCTAAATCTCTTTCCATGCTTTTGGTAATATGATGGGTGATGAAATTTGAAATGAAAGTAGATGAGTATGAAAAGATTTTGAAATATGAAGTAAGTAATGTGTATGAGGAAGTGAATGCTTGGGGAATAGGAATTTGGGTTTCTTTTGGGGAATGAGGGACGTGAATGGTGTTAAGGACATGGAATAAGGATTTGATAGTGAAGTGGATGTAGTGAAAATGTAGGATGTGGGAGTTAGGGTTTGGGAATAGGGTATAGGGCTAGGGTTTGGTAAGGAGAGTGGGGTTTTGGGGAGTGAATTTTGATGACTGAGGGAGAGGGAATGGGATTTTGAAAACTCAATATGAATGGAGTAAGAGAGAAGAGCAAATGAACTTTCATAATTTGTGAGATCTGATTTAGCAATTAGTTAGGGTTTGTGTTTACCATTTAGCTAGGGTTTTCTCTAAAGGAAGCCAAACACACTCAAGCAACCAAGCATAACTCTTCTTAGCAAGGAGTGATATACTTACTTGGAACAGGCATCAATTGGTTTTTATGAAATTTGGAGATGATTTGAGGCGATTCTGGCTTCTCCAACAGATGTGCAGTGCAAGTTTAATGCATAGAGCCAGACCAAAAATACACTAGAAACCTACCACAAGTGCCCAGCACATTTTTAATGCGTAGCACTGGGGAAATAGTGTGTAGCGCTAGGAAGATGCTCTGATTTTTCCCCTGTTTTTCCTCGTTTTCTCAAAATCGTGATTTTTCTCCCTTTGGATCTTTCAATTCAACAATGAAGAGATGAAACACATGAATTGGCTTTTATATCCCTTCTCCTTTAATTTTTCATTAACTAAGACCCACTATTCTATAGTTTTGATAGCCTTTTAAAAAATGCTCGGTTTCACTTACATCTGTCTTTTGCCTTTTTGCAGGTGGACTTACACATTGACTTTTTTCAGTGGCAGGACTTGATTTTGTCAACAGGTCACCAAGAGCTATTCAATTACATATTAGGACAATAAAATTACATAAAATTACATCAAGTGATTCATTAACTGCAAATGCTCAATTTCACCTCAAAACAGAGTTTTGAGGTAAAAGAGCTTTATTTAGCATAACAGAAGTAAACCTATGACTCTATGAACCTTTTTGTTCTCCTCATGTGCCTGCTGTCCTTTTGATTCAATTTAGATGACCATGATGACAAACCCTAAGACTTGGTGAAACTAAACCCTAAAACTAGTTTTTATAAATTAAATGAAACAGGATGACAATAAATGACCAAAAGAATGTGTAAACAGGTCAGTAGGTGAATGTCATGGGGGAAATTGACATGAAACCACTACCATCAGTTGATCCCTGAACTAATGGAATGCAGCTAATCGAATGACACACCTAATATGCATGAAAAAGAGCAATTTGATCACTAATGGAAGTGTGAAAACACTGACACTAACGCACTACTTGTTAAGGTTTCCCCCACACCTTAATCTACTTGACTGAGCTGACAAGGGTGAACCCAAAATAAATGATTAGAGTAGGCAGTACTTGTTAAAATGTGAGCGTTGTATTTTCACCAAGACTCACTCTGAACAGAACATATTTCCATCAGGATATCATCACCTAAAGATAACAAGATATTCATAAATATAGAGGACAACAAATAACCAAGTGTTGGTAGTTGTACAAGTCCTCTTGTACTTTACCTTGCTTGTCTTCAGAGCCACACATTGTTTAATACGAAACTAAACCTATGAGTGAAAAATAAGAAAACAAACAAGAAAGAAATGGATATAAGTAAAATGAATGAAAAGAAAGACAAGAAAGAAATTAAACGAGAAATGCAAACAAAGAAAACAAAGCAAGCATGTAGATAAAGAAAAACAAGAAAGAAAACGCTGCTCCTACTCCTACACTAAATAGTGCATGGGCCTCTTCACGTAAAGTGATATTTCCAATGCATCCATCATCATATTGGTTGACCCATGTTTGTGAAGGCATGGTTGATGAGAAAGGTAAGTGTGTAAACCAGCAAACAAGAAAAATATAACAGTGAAGACCAACACGCTATGAGTTTAAAATATCCATAGAAAAGAAAAGAATAAATGTGCAAGATAAGAATTTTGTGGTTGTATCATGGTTATGCATCACACTGTGCACATACGATAAAATATGCACACTCTTTTGATAGTGATAAATGAACAAACATGAGAAAGAAAGACAACTTATGTTTAACAAGAGTGCTCATTGTGTATGATTCCTCTAATGCATGAGCGATGGGATCATGTGATTTAGTTGGAGGTTGTGAATGTTGTGAACTAGATTAATCGCCAATGTAAACAGGAGAGTGATGAGAAGCCTTGGCTATTTCATCAGATTCTTGATATAAAGTGGAACCAACCTCAAGACAGCAAGGGCTTGACGTAACCATTAGCTCGGGCTAAAGTTCCTCGATAACTTATAGTGTTTCGACTTCATCAAAAGATAGATCATCGAAGACGAGTATCTTAGAAATATCAACAACAAATGAATCAACATCATGAGCAAATGAAGGAGTAAAGAGATCATGACAACCACGATCAGAAAATTCAAAAAATTCATCAACATCCTCATGATATGATGAACCGTATAGGGGGGTTAAAGAGAAGCAATAATGTTCACCCTCTACATTTCCGAAAATGATAAATGAAATATTAAGTGCATTTGCAAACATAGATGTGTCCTCTCCGCTATGCAATGACAAACTAAAATCCAATGTACTTTGTGAATGATCAGAAGTAGATGCATCCGGGAATGAATTCTCACATGGAAAATTAAAAATGGTAAAATCACCAAAGATGTTAGGGAAAAGCGAATGAGGTGCGGATCGAAGGAGATCATCCTTCACCATGAGTTCTTCTTTAGATTCCCACACATACTCATCATAAATGATAGCGTAGGTTCATTGCTCAACACCAACTCCGTCAACAACTTGATCCTCATGAAAAAAAATTGTGGAGTTTGGAATGGGAGAACGGAACAAAGTATAATCTGGAGGACCAATAGAACGTGGGGACAAAGGTTGAGGAAACAAGTAAATGTGAAAACCAACAGTCTTGCAATCAAAATCTGCACAAAAATCAAGAGTAGGTGGGGTGGGAGGATGAGATAGTTCAACAAATGGATGCACACCTTCTCCCATCTCGCACTGCAAGTCTAGAGTGTTTTGATGAGATGAGGATGGGCAGTCACTTGTGACAACAACCTTGTCTGCCTTGGATTTAGCAGCTCTAACACTGAGGTATGCTAGGATGGGTTTGAATGATTCTAACACTTGTGGATTTTTAGATATGTGAAGAAGATAGTGAAATCTTTCATGAAGAAATTTCCAATCAATTTCATCCTCTGGGAATTGAAATGTGATATTAGGAAAGTGATCCCAAAATTACAACAAGGATTCATCAGGCACTTTCCATAATTCCACAATTTTTTTGTTAAGTGTTTTATCGTCAAAATAATGGAAAGCACTGTCTATCTCTTCAACGAACTGGTTGAAAGAGTGAATAGATTTATCAAGAAGTGTGACACACCATTGCAATGGGTTCCCTCGAAGCATGAATGTGAACAATGAGCAGACCACATAATCCTGAGGGTCTTCCAAGGTATCATAGAGATCTTTGAAAGAAACTCTATGCCTAGGCCACATTTTTTTTGCCTTGAATCACCTTCATATGTGCATTCTGACAAGAGATCCCAAAACTTCCTCAAGATGTAAAATATATTTCCATAAGATATACATATCAGAGGGTGAACCATAACATAAGTCATGATAGATGTGCAGGGATTCAAAATAGATTTTGAGGACTCGGCTTGTCATATGTCCTCCTTCTAGCACCAGAAATGTTGACAGTACTAGACCCACCAACATGTCAGGGGATTTCCCTGGTAAGAAGTCCCAACTAGACCTTTGAACATTTGGAGTAGGAGCCCCAACAGTGGGTAGTAAATTTATACCTTGACTGTGATAGCACGCGGAGGTAAGAAAGATATCCTTGTCGGAAGCAAGTGTGTGACCTTGCAACAAGTCAAGAGTTATGCATGGGGAGGTTCGAACACACGAAAGGGGAAATTAAGTGTATCCCTTAGAAGCCTGTAATAGTACGTATTCTGAATGAAGCAAACAAGTTGAATGACATCACAAGATGGAAAGCGTAATAGTTGAAAATCCAAAGTGATGAGTTAAACAAACAACATGCTTTAATAATATTCATGCAATCACATAAAAAATAGTCCATACATAAATGCGTAAGTTAAAACTACATACATTGCTAAAGTAACCAAAATAGTCGAATGACAATAACAACATATGCATGAAACATGTTTCCTCTACTATATTATATAAAAGTAAAAGTTCCATCCATACATACAACCATCTCAATGACTATCCCCAATAGTGGAACGTTACAATCAACATCGCCTTCTCCTCCAAGGAGATGTATTTTCTTTGAACTATGGAGAAGCCAAGCCTCGTGACAATACTCTCCAATTCATATCTAAGCAATGCCTAGCAAAAGCTTGGCTCCCAAAAGCCCGTTCTATAAATTATGAGGTTCTATTTATAAAAAAGGGTGGGGTGACCATTGAAATTCCCATTTGTGACTCTTGGAATTTCACTTTACATCATGTTTACAAAAATATAATTTTCACAGATACCCATATGGGAGAAAAATAGGCTTGAGTCATCCAGACAACACAACACTAAGACTTAGATAGTTGTGGAAAGTCCAACGAATCAACATCCTCTCTGTGATCCTCAGTGAGGAACTGATACCATGCTTGATAGGGCATAATGGTGTCGGCATACTCTTTGATGATGTCTTCCTGTAAATGAACTCTTGCCTCCATTGCTTCTGGGTATACTAATGTGGAACCTCTGTCTAACTTGTCCTATAACATGTGCATCTTAGTCCTGAGAAAGGTCATATCGATGATGTACATCTACATGTTATCTGCGCTGACTAGCAAATATGCACTGGTGACTGTGAGCATCAACTGATCAAAGTATGCGTTGAGCTCCAGTCTGACTTGGTGCTTCTCTTTGGCCTTGGTGAGTGTACCAATCGATAGCGTTCCATACTTTCTCACCACGACATCCAAAATCCTGAACAATCGTGCATACGAAGCCTCAACAGTGCTGATGAGTGCCATGAGTTCTTCATAGTTCCAAATCAAACTTTGTATGTGTGCTTTGTCCAACTCTAATTTCCACATCACTATCTTTTGGAAGTGAAGCGGGGCTCCCTTATCCCTCATTTTCCATGTCTGTACATGATCAAGAATGACATGTATATATGTGAGTGTTCACTCTATCTTGGTGCAGTGTTTTTGATGACCATATAGATGGACAATTGTCTTGTGCATGGTGATGAACCTGTCATACAGTCTCTGCGTGACTGTCTGAAGAGCCGATACTTCAACAAGTATCAATTTCTTCATATATGTTCTAGTGGATCCTATTGATTGTTCCTCTCTCTACTTGGTTGCTTGTAACTCCTTAGCCATGCACTCGTTATATTCTATCAAGAAGGTCACACTAAAGCTCATGGCCTTGGCATACGACATTGTAGCTGTTGGGGCAAAGTGATTGAATATCATTTAATTTTTAAGTATGGGGGATTACGCAGTGCATTATATTAGATATCATTTTTGGGATTCAGCTGCGTTAAGTCATTCAAACGTATGACCATTTCCATGAGAGGTAGTCGTAACTGACTAATTTCTCATGATTTTTGAATAGTTCACTTAGCACTCATTGCATCGGGTGATGCTCACAGGGGTGAAGAAGTGGGATTGAAACTAGTGAAATGTGGGGAACGAATCACATAGCATCAATCATCACTTCCGGGGCTTGCACCCGGTAACCAGGACTTCCCAGGAGGTCACCCATCCCAGAACTCCTCTGGCTCAAGCGCGCTTAACTGTGGAGTTTTTCGCCACAATCAAGCCCACTTAGCTTGCTACCCCATTTGCAAAACCTTAGCAAGTATTGTGCCTCATGAACCATTCAAGTAGAGATCCCTTGACTCTTTTTGAATTTAAGTATGGGGGATTACACAGTGCATTATATTAGATATCGCGCAAATGGGGTAGCAAGCTAAGTGGGCTTGATTGTGGGGAAAAACTCCACAGTTAAGCGCGCTTGAGCCAGAGGAGTTCTGGGATGGGTGACCTCCTGGGAAGTCCTGGTTACCGGGTGCAAGCCCCGGAAGTGATGATTGATGTTATGTGATTCGTTCTCCACATTTCACTAGTTTCAATCCCACTTCTTCACCCCTGTGAGCATCACCCGATGCAATGAGTGCTAAGTGAACTATTCAAAAATCATGAGAAATTAGTCAGTTATGACTACCTCTCATGGAAATGGTCATACTTTTGAATGACTTACTTAACGCAGTTGAATCCCAAAAATGATATCTAATCATTTAATTTGTCAACCTAGGGGTTTTGTAAACTTGTGAAGCATGCGTGCATTGTGTGTGCTAGAAATTGTCTTTCAGTGTAGATCAATCTAACTAGAAAATAATGAAAACCAATTCATCTAATCTATGAAATCAAATAATGAAAATGAAATTCAACTAACATGTGAAATAAAAAACAATTAATATATGCTTAGTTACTCCAGCATTCAATTATTAAGTGTTACCTTCTTGAGATGATGTGTAAGCAACTATTTATACTTTAACTTCTAATGTCCTCGAAAAGCAAGTCAAGTGTGTAGAAAATATCTCAGTAATTGCATGTATCAACTATTCAACCATTCAATCTTAAAATATGATTAAATCAATCTCTGAGAATGATATTCAGGAATATTATTTAATGCAATTAAATGAGGATCTTAAAATAAAATATAAAGGCATGAAAATGTAAATCTCAATGATCACATAGGTTGAACATTTAATCACCGAATTTGAAGTCTCCTTCTTAGCCTTATCCTTTATTCAATTATTCAATGAATTGATAGTTTGATCTAAGAAAGTAAATAACAGAACATGAAATGAAACTAAATAACTATGAGCCCTTGCCTCAAACTTAATCTAATTAGAAAATACATAAATCTTCCCTATTGAAATGTTTTTAGCAAAGCAAATATTACACAGTCATTCTAAAACTAATATTAAGAAAGCAAATGAACTTTAATGTATAAAAGCAATTAAATCTCACAATCATTAGATGGTCATTCCAATGGTGTATGAGGATGGCAAGTGAAGAAGCTCCATATGCAAGAAAAACTTAATCTTCAAATCTCCAAGTATACGCTCCAAATTCTCTATTAAAAGCATGAGCATTTCTCTAACTTTACACATGACTTTCAAAGGAGAAGGCTCTCCTTTTTATACAAAAACATAAGAAGATACCCTATTTAATGAGAATCCACTAAAATCTCATATAGTTACAACCAAATAGCTCATAATGAGACACATATCCCCTAAGTGTCTCATAGAGTTCTAATCCAAATAACAAATGACAAGACACCTCATAGAGTTACAATCCAAATATGACACATATCCTTCTTTGACCTTTATCCAAATCTCCTTTGGAGGGAATTCGAATTTGAGCATTGGATGCCACATAAGGGTGCCTTGGAAGCTTCCAAATAACCTACACATGTCATGAAACTCAAGCCACATTTATAGATACATGAAACCATGTTAATTTCCTAGTTTTTTATCATAAATTCACTTTAAACAAAGAAAATTAATAACTTTGGTAAATAAGGATTCTAATCCATATATTTATGAAAATGGTGGCTAATGAAAGGTTATATTGTTATGGAGTTGCGACCTGTGAGTGAAATGGTGGTGATAAAGGTGAAAGTGGATGTCATTTTGAAGACATTTTGGAGGCCCAACATACCCTCCAAATAGAGTAACTACATGTCCTCACGTAAATATTGCATTAATTTCTTTGATTTGTTCGCAACGTCTTTGCTTTTGAATGAGCTTGGCTTATATAGTATGTCCTTAAACTTTGCATTTGACAATTTTATTTATTTTTGCAAAGTATTCCTTGTCATACATTGAATTGCAACATGTTTGGTTGGTTCTTGTGTTTCAACCAAATTCTAATTGGTATTGGTTCTTATGTTTCAATACCTTGTTTCCTTTTGTTGCAACAAGATTCATTGAACATATTTAAGAATGCATCTTTAAAACCTGCCATATAGCGTGCTCATAATTTAGGCATTATTTTCAAATCATATAACTTTTTGAACCATAATGCAATCATAATTTATTAGGACAAGTATGTTAGAATGAAATGAAAATGTGTGACGGTGTATGATATATGAATATAAAATGATGTACCTTGCCCCCAACTAAAGATATGACAATGTGAAAGAGGAATTGAGGAATTTACCAATGTTATAATTTTAGTATTTTAAGGAATTGCATGACTAAAAAATAGAAAACCACATACCTTCACTTACCTTCAATGTGCATGAGTTATGGATATTGAAGAGTGTGGTTGCTTCTGGAACATGGAATGAAATGTAGAATTCATCTGCTTCTTGGCTGCATAAATGGTGGATGAGGTTGTGAAGTGGATTCTTTATTTCTGCTATTAAATTTGTTATTTCTACAACAAAATGTTGAAATGATATAGTTTTCAATCACTATAGAACAGATGGTACAACTCTAGTGATGCGAATAAATGTGTCGGTGTCGAGTATGAAGAGAGGCTATTGGATTACCTACCATTGATGAATGTCGTTAACCAATGTGATGAAAACTCGCCATTAATGTCAACGAGTGCCAAGGTACATAAGTACGTCTTGAAAAGGGCGAATAAATGAGCCAATGTCGAGCCACTTGCAAGGTCCAATGATCAAGGTACATTGATCTATTCCCATAATTGTTGGCAAGAGAGCCTGTCATTAAGGCATACAAGCCTCAAAGGTACTAATGAGGACTCTAGCCTTGGACCTAGATAATGTGTCGATGTCGATAGGCCAAGGCTTGTTAGAAGGAAGGCCTTAAGGAATCCTCCATCATCTAAAGTGAGCATGAAACAATGATTTTGAAGGAATATGAATGGAAAATTTTGCAGTGGATCAAGGTTTATTTAACGGAAAGGAATATGACAAGTGAATGGAAAGTAAAAGGACAAATCAGCATGTAAGCGAGCTGAATGTCTTTATTAAAATGGGTTATTAGTTAGTGAAAGGAAGGCAGGAAAATATAGTTTCTATGAATAAAAATGAGCAGTGAAGGAAAATGAGATGAGAATTTTATTTACTGACTAAGTGAAATGCAATGCGACTTCAAAGGAAATGAAATGAATGTTTTATTGACTGAATAAGTATGGATGCAATGAAAACACTGGCATTTGAAAGGCTTGCAACTACTGGATCTGATATGCATTCTCATGTGCTCATGCATTGTTGTCTCATCTATGTTGTTGCTCTAATCATTTTCTTGTGAAATAAATGTGGTCATTGAGAGACACTATTTGCTTATGGTCATCCATTCTTCCTCTTGGAACCTGCAAAAAACTAGTACTTCTTCTCCAATGGATTGTAAAGTTATCAAAATAGAGAGGTGATCAATTTCTCTATTAATGACATTTACATTAAAAAAATAAGAATTGGTACTATTAAACAAGTTCATGAAAGAAAACCAAAAGTGTTTTATACCTGTGTTGAAAGTAGTGCCTCAAGTTACCTGTTGTTTCTTTTCAGAAATTTATTCATTCTTTACTGTTTCAAAATCTAATAATAGCTTCCTCATTTTGTAGATCTCATTGAGATCTTTCCAACGACGCTTGAATCATCGAATTCCGATGTCGTATGAGAATGTTAGACTGTTTTGAAATTTTTATCAAACAGTGAAAATTGTCATGTAAAATGTGGCATGGGAACATGATGCTATAGTGAAAGATGATGTAAGCATATGAAATGGCATGCTGATCATGAATTTCTAGTTAGAATGCATTGTTTGACAAATAAATCATTGAGCTAAATGCATAGCTACAGAATTGTCAATTAGCTGCAGAATCACTTTTTAGCTATAGAATATGCACAGTGTTTGTAGCTAAAATCCTGAAAAAACAACCCAAGTCAATAAATAACCAAAAATGAATTCAAAGAGCAAGAAACAATGTTGTGGCTTACTGAAGTGAAAATCCAGTGATAATTGCAATGTCTCTTTCAGAAAAATTAGCAAAGCTTTTTATTTTTATTTTTATTTATTTTTATTTTTTTTAATTATTATTTTTTTTTATTTCTTGCTTCGATGGGTGTGTTTGAGTGGACCATCACAACAACTCTTTTCTCAATTTTCTCCAGTCATGAAATGAATTTTCACGTCAAAATTTTTATGACAATTTCTTTTATGGCAATTTTCTTATAAAAAAAAAAACTAATGAAATATTTACAAAATTTAAAAAAATGAAATAGAAAAACAAAACATTAAACATACTGATCACAAAACATAACATATGTATTAAAAAATAATAAAAACACATGTACAAACTTAAAATATATACACAAACATTATATTCCATTAATACAAAATATAACAAAACATAACAAAAATCAAACATTACAAGCATTATATGTACAAATGTTATAAAAAAAAAAAACTTAAAAACACATAACAAATCATAACATATAGCAAAACACTACAAACATATAATCATTAAAAAAAACAACGTAATAAAAAAAATGAAATTTCCATGTATAAAAGGTATATGAGAAAAATGCAGTAAGCACAAGTAGCCTGCTCACACTGGCGAAATGCCATCAACAGATGATCCACTTAATGTATCTACCAAAAATAGGATAGAAATGCAACGGTTTAAGTGACAATGCCCAAAGGATACATAGACTAAAGAATTATTTTTCTCAAAATCGAATCCAGGAGAAAAGGTTGATCATAATTGAGTGAATTTCTATCTCATGAACTGATATGATTGCAGAATATGTCCAAGATGACAATGGTGAAATGAAAAAATGTTTTTATGCCCATGAGAATGTGGAACAGATATGTGTTGGTCTTCATTTCAGGTTAATTGGTTGACTAGGCAATGTTGAATCAATGATTTTTCCATGTGTCTTGACCATTACGTATGGATAGGCTATATTATTTCTACACTGATAGCAGTGGTTTGGTGTGCAACAATCTGCTTCCAGAAAACCCGTGGCAAACAAATCCCTATCACCAGTTGTATTAATAACCTCTATTCCTTCAATCGCTAGAACTCAGGAAATATATGTAGTGGATCTTCCTTCTGTAAATCAGGAAAATCAAATTCATTGCATGGCTGCAACTTCCGTCTTTGCATTAAATTCTAAATCTGTTTTTTCTCAGCAGTCAATGAAACAGTGTCCCGAAGAATCTCAGATTTCTCTCAAACGATTGCGAAATTGAGGAAACCGTTTTCAGGTTATTTAACTTGGACTATCCTGAGAAAAACTATGTCTCATTTTTATGAAATTCATTTTCATTTAAATGGAAATCGTGTTTAAAATTGACGCTTTTAAGTTGTTACACATTTCCTTTGCTTTGGGTAACAGTTTCTAATGCTAGTGGAAATTGAAAGCTAGCTCATGGGCCACATGGGATTCTTATGAAATATCCTCAATACAGGACCAAAATTTCTCAGTTCTACAAAGAACCCAAATCATAGAACAAGGATATGGTCAACTTGGTCACACCATAGATCTTTCATCAGTTGAATAGGTAGGGAACCAACTTTTCCCATCAGACTACACCTCCACCACCAAAATCGGTTTCAATTCCAGTTCTCCCTCTGACCAAACGAAGCACAAGAAGGACAGTGTGTACAGGCAGGCAGTGATGAGCGCTGACCTGATTGCAGCCATGCTCCAACTAGGATTCACAGATTTCAAGAGTGTTGCTACGCTTGTTGAGATCTCCACAAAATCAAACCTCCAACTAATGCGTAAGTCAATCACATGAAACCCACAACCATTCATCATTTTAATCAATCGATTGCAACAAAAAATACCAATGATTAGAAGTTGAATTGCATGCCGAATTCATTTTTTTATTTGCAGGGTGACTGAAGTCCCCAACAACCAAAACCAGGTTCAATCTCGATGATTCACCATTATTTTACTTGCCATGAAACAAAAACGGTTCACTGCGGAGTAGATTAATGTGCCAAGACTAGGATCTCGATGACATATGCAATTTTTATTTTATTCACACATTGAATGCCAAAGCCCAACCATGAAAGATTGGATCCAATGCTACGGTTCCAACATTGTAGAAGTTCATTTCTCAACCTTCATTTTTTTTCAAACTCTCAAACAATGTTTGTGTCAATTTGTTGTCATTGGTTTTTGATTTTTTTTATCACATATAGTGGGTTATGTATGTTTATTACTTTTTATTGTTTTTTTTTTTAAATTATATATGTTACATTTTTTCTTTTAATTAAAAATATATACATATATATTTCATTTAAAACAAAACAATTTATTAATAAATAAAATGCATTTGATTTTTTTTATTCTTTTATCTTTTTCTTTTTTTTTAAGTTTATTGAAAAATCAAACTGAATTAAATCAAATCATGAAAACATAAATTAACTGCAGAATTGCATTCTGTAGCTAACTAATTTTTATGATATACTAACAAAACAATTTTTTATTTTTTTTTCTGATCCTTCAGGTCACATGAAGTGCAGAAGGAGAGTATACTTGAGAGATTTATTTTGTTAGCATTGTCAAGATTTTATCAACCGATTCTTCTGTAAATTTTGAAAAAATAAAATGAAAAGGCTTGATCTCAAACCTTAGATTATCGTTCGTGATCTTCTCTTGTGCTCCTTGTTTTCAACCATTTGTTTTATTGCAAAATTTTCCTACAAAGGGTTAGTAGATGGGTGGTTCTTACTGCACCATAAAACATCAAATTTATCCTAAAAGCTATACAAATTTATTTTTACTTTTCCTATCTATCTAAAGACTATTTTATTTTTATTTTTTAAGTATATTCATGCTTCCAATGAAGCCATTTATGGATTAGAATTTTTGAAATTCTCATATACTTTACCTGATTGTTTGTAAGGATATGCGAAATTGACTTAACCTTTCGATTTCCCACAAGCATCTCTTGAAGAATTGATGAATATTGTGGTGTAACCGCTTCTTGATACCATTTCTCAATGTAGTCTTTGGGCTGCATTCTAGATCCTTTGTCCATAAATGGTTAGTAAAAAAAAGAAAAATAAAATACACTCTAAAATGAAATTCAGTTCCTATGCGCACTTCCCTGGCAACGATGCCAAAATGTTGGGGCAAAGTGATTGATTTTCATTTAATTTATCAACCCGGAGGTTTAGTAAAATTGTGAAGCATGTGTGCACTATATGTGCTAGAAATTGTCTTTCAGTTTAGATCAATCTAACTACAAAATAATGAAAATCAATTCATCTAATCTATGAAATCAAATAATGAAAATGAAATTCAACTAACTGTGAAATCAAAAACAACTAATGTATGCTTAGTTACTCCAGCATTAAATTATGAAGTGTTACCTTCTTGAGATGATGTGTAAGCAACTGTTAATACTTTAACTTTTAATGTCCTAGAAAAGCAAGTAAAGTGTGCAGAAAATAACTCAGTGATTGCATGTATTAAATATTCAACCATTCAATCATGAAATATGATTAAATCAATATCTTAGAATGATCTTTAGGAATATCAGTTAATGCAATTAAATGAGGATCTTAAAAGAAATTATAGAAGCATGAACAAGTAAAGCTCAATGATTGCATAGGTTGAACATTCAATCACACAATTTGAAGTCTCCTTCTTGGTCTGATCCTTTATTCAATTATACAATGAACTGATAGTTTGATCTAAGAAAGTAAATAGCAAAACATGAAAGGAAACTAAATAACTATGAGTCCTTGCCTCAAACTTAATCCAATTAGAAATACATAAATCTTCCCTATTGAAATGTTTTTAAAAAACAAAATATTACACAGTCATTCTAAAACTAATACTAAGAAAGAAAATGAACTTTAATCTATAAAAGCAATTAAATCTCACAATATTTAGATGCCCATTCCAATGGTGTATGAGGATGGAAAGTGAAGAATCTCCATGTGCAAGCAAAACTAAATCTTCAAATCTCCAAGTATAAGCTCCAAATTCTCTATTAAAAACATGAGCATTTCTCTAACTTTACGCATGCCTTTCAAAGGAGAAGGCTCTCCTATTTATACAAGAAAATAATAAGCTAACCTATTTAATGAGAATCTACTAAAATCTCATATATTTACAACCAAATAGCTCATAATGAGACACATATCTCCTAAGTGTCTCATAGAGTTCTAATCTAAATAAGAAATGATGAGACACTTCATTGAGTTACAATCGAAATAGGACACATATACTTCCTTGACCTTTATCCAAATCTCCTTTGAAGGGAATTCGAATTTGAGCATTGGATGCCACATAAGGGTGCCCTGGAAGCTTCCAAATAACCTACACATGTCATGAAACTCAAGCCACATTTATAGATACATAAAACCATGTTAATTTCCTAGTTTTTAATCATAAATTCACTTTGAACACATAAAATAAATAACTTTGGTAAATAAGGATCCTAAACCATATATTTATGAAAATGGTGGCTAATGAAAGGTTATATGGTTATGGAGTTGTGACATGTGAGTGAAATGGTGGCGATAAAGGTGAAAGTGGATATCATTTTGAAGACATTTTAGAGGCCCAACAGTTGCATCGACCAAGGTAGTGGGGTGTCTTGTACATATCACACAACCACCCCTTCTTCAAAGTGCACTGGTTATGCATGCTCATCCGGGGTGTGCATTCTATGTGCTTGTACAACTCTGTGTTGTGACTCGTCAAAGGCTATGTTGTACACATATGTTCCAGGATTATCCTCAAGGAGAATCGTATCCCCTTATTCACTCAGGAATTTGTCTGCTGCTGGAGCTGATGAAGCCTGTGGGCTGACCTCGGTTTATTTTGGCACGAGGTCGGTGTCTTGATCCTGTTCTGGCTACTCGATCTCCATGTCCATCTGTTCTACTATCGGTTCATCCTATGGAGAAAGTTACTATTCCTACGGTTACTCACCCTGTTCCTCATTTGCTGCTCTTTCAGAGTCTTCAACTTGTATTGGCACGTTTTGTGTTGTGTATGCACCTTGCACTAGCTCTTATTCCTATTCCTGTTCTCCTTCTTGTTGTGCTTCCTTCTCTCTTCTGCGCAACTCTTCTTATTTTTTGAGCTTCTACTCTACTTCCTACAACTTCCTCTTTGCTTCTTCGAGTCTTTGGTTCTCTCTCTTTCTTTACACTATTCTCCTATCGTGTTGTCACCTCTTTGCATATATATCCAAAGCTACTCTCTCCATAAGTGGATCTTCCTTAAACTTGTAGCTTTGCTTTGTCTCTGTGCTTTTAGAAATATTCCTCTTGCCTTTGTCGTGCATAGGTTTGTTGCTTGCTGCTACTGTTGTTGTTGATCCCTACGATGTTGCTTCCTTGAGTGCTTCTATCCACTCTACTACCATGATGACCAGTTCATTAAGCCTAAAGTAGTTATAACAATATCTCCATGGGTCTTCCGCTGGCTAATGACCTGCCCTGTGATTCCAATAATAGTACACTCTTGCACAATGCTCCCTTCATAATTCATGTGCATCGTACATATTGAAACTCCTGGTGCCGAACTTAAACTTCTTGAAGTCTTCGACCTGGGCATCTGCTTGTTTCAAAATCTGGATCGCATACAACCCAATTTGCGATAGAAGCATAGGCCATGGTGCCTTCTTCTTCCTATGCAATCCAGCTGATAACCCTATCAAGATGTGGTATGCAACCTCCTACATGACCAAATTGTCTGTGGCAAACCTCTGAAACACGTGTGGAGCCTTCTCTGTGGTGTACATCCTGATAAGTGCTATTCGGTGAGGCATACCAATCTGCAATGGCTAGCAACACCTTTATTGTTACCTGGGTCATGAAAGGTTGATCTTGTTTGAAGATCATCATGTACAGAAGGGCAATGAAATGGTAAGCTATTCTAGCCATGACTCCTCGGTAGCTGTAGTCTAAAATAAACTTGAATTGTATGTTCACATCATTCTCTATAGGTGTCCATGCCAAATCCATATCAAGAAACTGTTGACGAGCACAGATTGCATCGAGTAGGCAGGTAGACATGAAAAATCTTACTTGCAAATCCTTGGGTGGACTTCGAGAATTTTATACATGCACTTTCAACTGGAGAGCCAAAACTTCAGATGAGTTAAATGATTTTCCTTCACTTTCCAGTTGATCCAACATAGCAACCTAACTATGCTGGAAGGTCTTTGTACTCCCTTGGCAATACAAGCAACATGCGAAGATGACCAAGAACTAATATGTATTCCTAAGTGTATTTGTCTTGTATATCTGATTGGGTGTTTTCCTAAACTCTGATGGACCCCCTACCCAACACTTCAATATGTCTCTTGTGTTCGTGCTAATGTTAGGAGTGTAGAATGGTGCAACCATCCTATTCACCAACTGTGGAAAATGGTACATCTACTGATAATCTTTCATCCTAAAGGAAACAAGCTCTACTCCACTCACATTTCTTAATATCATCGTATCAAGATCAGCATGTGGGACAATCCATTAGATCATGTCTATGCACAAGAAGGTGCTATACCTGCATGCAGCCTTATACAATCCTGACTTATGGATATTGACATAGACTTGTCGGTCCTCTAGATTCTCCTCAAAGCTTCCTGCAAAGACAGGGCTAATGTCTTGCCATGTGATATTGATGTCTTTCTCAATGAACAGGTGTGTGTCTATGTACACAGTTAAGCTCATAAATACTTGCTCAGCCACATCTATAGTACTGCTTTCAACTGTGTATTTTGATCTAGTTCTCTTAGAGGCCATGATATGCATATAGCTGAGAAGCTTCCCAAAAACTTGTGGTACCTAAAGATAGAGAGGAAACTCACGAAAAGACAATGTGAGATAAAAACATAAAGCAACTCGAGAATCAATCAGGCAACAAACTAGTGAATGCTTGGAAAGATTACACAGCATTGACTCTGGGAGGTTGGGAGACTATCAGCTGGAACTATTCAATGCATAGTCTCAGCACCCAGTGAGGCTCACTACTGACTGGAACTGTGCAATTTGCAGTGTAGTTAGGCTAACCGCTAATTGAAACTATGCAATCTACAGATCAATGAGGTTAGTTTGCTGGCTGCAATTGGGAATTGCATAGTTCCAGTGGGAAGGAATCGGCACTGCCTCCCAAGATTGCATAGAGCACAGCTAGGAGTCAATGTGGGTAGCCTCTACGCAATTCCTCGAGGTAGTGTAGAGCCTTGACTGCCAGGAATGCATAGAGCATGTTGGGAGAAATAAGAACTGGGCCAAGACAACCCAAATCTGCCTAATGACAACCATAAAACATGAAGGACTGAATGTGTGTGCAAAGTGCAAATATGAGTGAGTAGACATGCATGCAATTCAAGCAAGTGCAGAAATTAGTCAAACAGAAAAACCATGAAGCTCATAAAGAGAGTTGCTGCAATGTCGACTATTAGTGCAGAAATAGTGTTATGCATGTGGCACTAAGGAAAGGAAATGAAAATTTGAAAACAACACTTCTACAAGTTGAAAAAAATTGAAACACCAATGGTCATTCAATAAAACACAGGAAACAACACTCATACAAGACGAAAAATAAAAAGCGACAAAAAAAGTGGAAAAAGACATTAAAAGCAAAACTTAACTGGAAAACCTATGGTAACTCTGTCGAAGGTTCCTAGATGCCTCAAGAATGCCAGAGCTCAAAGATCAAATGTGAAGAATGAGCTTTGAGGCATCGTTTAAATAGATTTGGTGAACTTAGGGTTTATGATGGGCATGCCACAAATCTAGGAAAAGGTGACACTTGGCGGAGAGTTTCAAATATTGATTTTGTATGTAACTCCCACTACTAAAAATAGATGCCTAAAATCTAGGGATGATTTTTCACTTTGTTCTTTTTTCTTTTTCAGGAAAGGTTTCCCAACATGCAAGGAAGTATTGCGTAATTCTGGGGGGAACCAGGAAACCTACTGGTACATGTAACAGACTGTCAGTAGGCGAAATCTTTTGCGCTAAGTGGTCCTGGCTGGCTAGCCAGTTCTATGCAATTTTCTAGAGCAGTCTTGCTGGACTGCTTTATGCATTTTTCCAGTGCAATGTTGCTAGCTAGTTCTATGCATTTCTAGAGAGCAGTGCACCTAGCCTGGCCTGCTCTACGCATTACTGGAGAGTAGTGTAGTTGTTGGGTTGTTGTGTGCAGTTATTGAGGGAAAGACAGACTGCCCTCTAGGATTGTACAGTTTTTCCCGACAACCAATTGACCAGATGTGAGCTAAATGTTGTGTTAGCTTATGGTTGACTGATGGAACAAGTGAGTGAACACAATCTGTTGAATGACAAATGAAATCAAATAAACACAAGTACCCTATCAGTGCAAGATACTTGTTATGATTTAAAGGAGGGAGGCTCTAAAATGACAGGAAGGAAAAATTTTGGAGGGTGGTTGTAGCCGGTACAACAGGGTTATGAGACCCTAAAGGGCCTAAGAACAACACTACATGAGAAAACCGTGGCTTTGGGATCTTTTTCACACAACATAACGCCCAACTGCATACATGACAAGGCCTCCAACTGCACTCACAGGCCTGCCTGACTGTAGTTGTGATCGAAATTGTCATGTTCAGAGGGTGCGGTCTCGTGATCTAACCCAAATTTCCAGGTCAGTCTCCAAACCACTTTCCAGAACTTCCTAAGAATTCTTAGAATCATAAATGAAATAACAACAATGCTAGACATTCAAACTGAGAGGAAAAACTTAACCTAGACTTCCTAGAACATAAAAAGCATTTCATCAAAGGCATGGAAAACATGTAATCTATAGACCATGACTGCATATATGATCATAATAGTCTAAGGTTCATCAAGAATCACCAATAAGGACTTATTCCCTCTCCACATAACTCGAAAAACATTTGTTAGTCCATACATTCATCAACCCATCAATAACTAAGCCATTCATGACAAGACCCATAAATAATACACGTCATATAACTAGTGTATAACTAGAAAATAATCATCATAGAAACCATTGAAACTCAACCAAAATATCACCAACATAATCGCTACAAACATACATGAATCACAATAGAAGAATAAATCTTATTAACATATGAAAATACCAACAGGGTCAGGGAGTTCCACATACCACCCCATTATAGATTGGGATGAACCAAATATCTCTTTTAACCAATCACTTCAATGCCATATTTGAAGCATGAATGAGGGATCTCATGCAATAAACCATGAAAAACAAAACCAAGGCTTCTAGAGGCTGAACCACCTCAAGCCTCAACCAGTGATTCCACCTCAAGGTTGGAAATCACTAACACCAACCAAATCAGTTTCTACCCAAGCTATCAAGGGCTCTAGGAATTAGTCACTCAACCCATAGCCTTCAAGGGCTTCTAAAGAGTTTTCCCAACCTAACTTCAGGGACTAGTAAGTCAACCACCAAGGACTCTAGAGCATTTGTCCCAACCTAAGCTCAAGGACTAGTAACTCAACCCAAGTTGTTTTAGAGCTTCTAGAGCATTTGTTCCAACCCAAAACCATAACAAATTACGAACCCAATCAGAACACAAATAGGTAGAAAAACCCACAATGCCATGGATATCCAAGAAATGACAAGAAAAGGCTAAGACCTCTGTCAAACGAGGAAATCCTCCATACCAATGACAAGAAATACTGAGATAATCACATGCGTATATTATGCACCCATAAATAATAAATATTCTCCAAATCTAAAGTATGTCGAATTGATCCAGGAATACTCCAAGATTTCTCTAAGTGTGCAAGAGTGTGAGAGAATGAGAGAATATAAGAAAGCTCCACCCAATATATGTCAAAATCTAACCAAACTGTCAAAATTTTGGAACTTATCCTCAAAATCCTTTTTATCATTGAGGCCTCTATTTTCTTCATTTTCCTTCATTTTTCCTTCAAATTTTCTCTCATATAAATCTTTGACCCTTCATCTTCCTTTTCTCCTATTTTCCTTTGTTTTATAAATAAAATGCTAATTAATGCCACTTTGTCTTTGCCAATGCATTTTTCAGTTTCCATAACCATAAATTAATCACTAGTGATACCCATCACTCTGTTTTTCCCAACATTCAACGTGTAACACATGTCCCATGATCTTGGTATTATATTTTATTTAGATAGGAAATCCACTAGGGGTTGTTACAATAAGCTTGCATACTTTGTTCTCTTGTACCTTCAGATAAAATCCTTTTGGTTTAGACATAAAAACATTATCTTTCAGATATCCATTCAAGAAGGGAATTTTTACATCCATTTGATGAACTTTCCAACCATTCTGAGATACTAAGGCGTAAAGAGTCTAGATGGTAACCCATTTTACTGTGGGGGAAATTTTCTCCTCATAATCAACCCTTTGTTTTCGTGCAAAAATGTTTTCCCCGAGCCTTGATTTATACTTGTCAAGTGAGCCATCTTCTTTATACTTGTTCTTGAAACCCCACTTGCAATCAAATGCTTTGGTTCCAAATGGAGGGTCCACCAACATTTTGGTTCCATTATTTATCATAGCATCATACTCTTTTTGCATTTCTTATTTCCATTCTCATGAGAAGCAACTTCTTCAAAGGAAGTTGGTTCGAAATATGTTGAAAAATTTAATCCACAATCATAATAAAAATCCATATCAATAGATGAATCAGATTAAGCCGCAATGATTCAATTATTCTCTTTACATCTTGTTATTAATTGAATGAAAATAAATTGATATTCAATTCTTTTTACATCTTTAGGTAAATATTAAGCATCATGAATTGAACCAATGACTCGATTATTCTATTTATACACAATTATTAATTGAATGAGAATAAAGTGATATTCAATTCTCTTTACCTTTGTTATTGGTTAAATGAGAATAAAATTAATATTCAATAAATAAATAAAACAACTACCTGAGAATAAGTTAATATTATAAAATGAAAAAAAAAAAAACTTAATATTAGCTTACTAAGATGATTAATATTTACTTTAACTTATTTGCCTTGGTAACCACACATTTTAGATTTCTATATCTAACCAAAAAATACATTTGTTTTCTTATAAAACTAATAAATAGATTCATTTTATAAAAAATGAGATCTATCACTTGTATGTCAACACTAACGAAAACATTGTCTTATACATGATATTTTGTGTGTGGACATGTCATGTTAATCTCAACCTTTAAGCTTAACACTTAAATGTTCATGCTTTATGCTCAATTGTGTACACTGTAGGATCGCATGGTGTGATTGGCAATAGAGACTTGCTTTTTCTAATAATTGAAAATAGAGACTAGCTTTTTCTAATAAGTCCGTAGATCGCTATCTTGAAAAATTGGGTCACACGACTTGCTTTTTCTAATAATTGAAAATAGAGACTAGCTTTTTCTAATAAGTCTGAAGATCGCTATCTTGAAAAATTGGGTGACACCCACCTCCGCTAGAGACTAGCTTTTTCTAATAAGTCTGAAGATCGCTATCTTGAAAAATTGGGTGACACCCACCTCCGTGATTTTGACTGCTAAGTCAACAAAGGCATACATACTCTATCCTACTCTGGTTTTGAACTTGTGACCTCTTAGGAAAAAACACATGCTCTTAACCATTAGGCCCACTCAAGCTATATGCTCTTAATATAATAACATCTTATTAATAATAATAATTTACCAAATTTTAAATTTAATTAATTTTTTATATTATAAATTAAATATTTTTGATGTATATCAAATTTATCATAATTAAATTAATATACTTTATATTAAATAGAGATAGAATTAAAAACCATATAAAGCCCCCAAATTTTGAAAACGACAATAGGCAATCTAACGTAGGCAATTGAACACATGAAGCACCATGGTTGTGTATGAAAATGTATTCGAAACATAGGCACAACCATATCCATTCTAAAACACCAATTTTGGTTCTGCGAGTAAATGAAGTGTCTCGATACTTCGGTTGGCTAGACTATATCCTTTGCCATTGGTTGTTGATTGCTTTGACAAGCTTGCGAAAGCCCGAGTGTTTTCCAAGCTAGACTTGAGGCATGGGTATTATCAAGTGCGGATAGCTGAAGTAGATGAGAAGAAGACTACAATAGGAACAAGGTATGGTAGTTTTGAATTCCTTGTTATGCCATTCGGGTTGTGTAATGCTCCTTCTAAGTTTTGCACTTTGATGAATGATGTCCTATGACCATACTTGGATTCGTTCGTAGTAGTATACTTGGACGATATAATGGTATTCAGTGAAAACATGGAGGATCATAAGAGGCACTTGGCGATGGTGTTCGAGGCACTGAAGGCAAATTAGTTGTACTTGAAGAAGTCTAAGTGTATGTTCGCTCAGACCGAGATTTTGTTCCTTGGACATATAGTGGGTCAAGGGTACATATGGATGGAGCCGAGCACAGTGAAGGCAATTGAGGACTGGGTTGAACTGAAGAATGTCCATGAGATGAGAGTGTTTTTGGGCATGACCAATGTTATGAAACCAGCTCAAGAAAATATAGAAAAGATAGATCAACGCCTTAGAATTCAGCCTCTTCGACGGGGCAACCTCCTTTACATTACATAAATGAACAATTCTTGGATGCTTCAAATGACAAAACCTCCTTTCTATATATAGGAGTCCCAGGAGTAACAATATAATCCAGCCGACCTAACAATAATAATACGAAGCCACAAAAATAACAATAGAGGGATTCTATGGGGCACAGCAATAACAATATGGGGGCAATAGGGGCACAACAATATTAATAAGGGGTATAACTACAATAGTAATGGGGTAATCACTAGTATTATAGGGACCCAACATGCCCCTCTCCTTCAAAAAAGTGTTGTCCTCAACGCTTGAGTAGTTCTGGATACTTCTGCATAAAATTCTCATCCTCCCATGTGGAATCTTTAGCGGATAAGTTCTTCCACTTGATAAGATATTCTGAAATTGATCGATTTCGTAGCTGTCGAGTTCTTGTTTCTGTGACTGCTTCCGGTTCCAATATAATTTTTCCTTCCTCGTCAAGTTCTTGCAATATTGTTTGAACTGGGAGCTTGTCGCTTATAACCTTCTTTAAACATGAAACATGGAAAACTGGATGCAATCGAGAAGCTGCAGGAAGCTCCAATTTGTATGCCATAGTACCAATCTTTTGCAACACCTTATATGGACCATAATACTTTGGTGATAATTTATTATCCTTCTTAGCTTGCTTGAGGAACATTTGCTTATATGGTTGTAGCAGTAGGAATACCCAATCACCTACATCAAAACTTCTTTCACTGCGATGTTGATCTGCCTGTTGTTTCATTCTATTCTGTGCCAACACGAGGTTATCTTTTAAGAGTTGGAGGACTTGTTTTTGATGTTCGATGTGATGTTCCACTGCCTGAACCTTAGAATTTTCTCTTAAATATGATGTGATGGATGGTGGTTGATACTCATAAAGTGCCATAAATGGGGTCATTTTTGTTGTTGTATGGAAGGAAGTGTTATACCACCATTCAGCCAGAGGCAACCATTTGACCCATTGTGTCTATTTATCAGATACAAAGAAACGAAGATATCCTTCCAAACATTTGTTTACTATCTCAGTTTTCCCATCAGATTGAGGATGATAAGATGAGCTATGAGCTAACTGAGTATCAAGACAAGAAATAATTATGTCCAAAAATTTCCAGTGAAAATGGGATCTCTGTCACTTACAATAATCTTTGGGTTTCCATGTAGCTTTTGAATTGTTTCCATAAATGCAGTAGAAACTGTACTGGCTTTAAATGGATGTGATAATGCACAAAAGTGTGCATACTTGGTAAGTCTGTCAACTACCACCATGATGACACTCTTTCCCTCAGACTTGGGTAAACCTGTGATAAAATCCATTGAAACCTCCTCCCAATGTTGGCTTGGAATGGATAAAGGTTGTAATAGATCCAGTGTCTTAATTGTTTCAACTTTATTTTGTTGGCAAACCAAACATTCTGCCACAAACTTTTGAATATCTGATTTAAGGCCATCCCAAAAAAATTCCTTCTTAACCCTGTGGTAAGTTTTTAAAAATCCTGAGTGCCCTCCTAAGGGAAAAGTGTGCAATTCCATAAGAATCTTTTGTTTTAGCTGGGAATTCTTACAGAGGTATAAGCGATCTTTGTACCATAACGAATCATTTTGCCAGCTAAATGTATCAGACATACTGGAATCTTGTTGTAACTTTCGAATAAGTGCCCACACTTCTTCGTCATTCTTCCATTCCTCCCTTGCTCTGTTTATCCAATCGGGTTGGATAATAAAAATGGCACACAACAACGCTTCCACTTCCTCATCTTTTCTTGAGAGTGCATCTGCCACCACATTTTGCTTCCCTTTCTGTAGATGATTTCAAAGTCATAACACAACATCTTTGTGACCCATTTTTGTTGCTCTTCAGAGGATAATCTTTGTTCTAAAAAGTATTTAAGGCTATCATGATCCATTTTTACCTTGAAGTGTCTCCCCATTAGGTAGGGTCGCCATTTCTTAAGTGCATGGAGTATTGCCAACATTTCCTTCTCATAAATAGCTTTGCTTAAAAACTTTCCCTTGATTGGACGACTTTCAAAAGCAATGGGTCTTTCATCTTGCATTAGAACAACACCAATTCCATTTCCTGAAGCATCACATTCCACAATAAAGGTTTTTGTGAAGTCCGGTGTAGCTAAGACCGGTGCTTGGCACATTGCCTCTTTAAGATGTTCAAAGGCCTTTGTTGCTTCCGGAGTCCATGAAAATGCATCTTTCTTCAATAATGTTGTTAGAGGTGCTGCTATTCTCCCATAATTCTTAACAAACTTGCGATAATACCCTGTCAACCCAAGAAATCCTCGCAGATGCTTTATGGATGTGGGGATTTTCCATTCCTTAATGGCTTTAATTTTGCTAGGGTCTACCTTAAATCCTTCATGAGATACAATATGACCCAGATATTCCACCTCCTGGACTCCAAAGAAACATTTGGATCTTTTTGCATATAATTGTTTCTCCTCCAATAGTTGTAGCACCCTGTCAACATGTTCAACATGATCCTTCCAAGACTTGCTGTAGATTAGTATATCATCAAAAAATACTAACACAAATTTTCTAAGGAATGGTTTGAAAATTGAATTCATCAAACCTTGAAATGTTGAAGGTGCATTGGTAAGGCCAAAAGGCATGACCAAAAATTCATAATGACCCTCATGAGTTCTAAATGTTGTTTTCGGAATGTCTTCAATCTTCATTTTGATTTGATGATATCCTGAACGAAGATCCAACTTGGTGAAGTAAATTGATCCATGCAATTCATCCAGTAATTCATCAATGACAGGAATGGGGAACTTATCTTTAATAGTGAGCTTGTTGAGCTCCCTATAATCCGGACACATGCGCCATGATCCATCCTTCTTGTGCACCAATACTACTGGAGCAGAAAAAGAACTTTGACTCGGTTGAATTATACCAGCCTCTAGCATTTCTGCAACCATACGTTCAATTTCACTCTTTTGGACATAGGGATATCTGTACGGCCTGATGTTTGGAGGAACACTTCCTGGAATCAGATGAATAGCATGATCATGATCACGCATAGGTGGGAGACCTTTGGGAGTCTCAAATACCTTGGAATGATTTTCCAGGACTTTTTGGAGATCTGGAGAAATAGATGATTCCAATGTGGAAACATCTAGTGAACATAATTGTGCATTAACACCTATTTGCTCCTTTTTTAGAACTTTGTCATACCATTAGAGCTGATTATCTTTCCTGGTTTCCCTGCAATACCCCTTAATTCAACTTCCTTTCCTTCCGTAGAAAATTTGATGAAAAGTTCTTGAAAATTAAAAGCTATTGTACCCAAGGATTGTAGCCATTGGACTCCTAGTACAACATCAGCACCTCCCATTGGAATGGAAAGCATTGGGCTAGTCAATACATATTCTCCCATGGATAGCTTGATATTATGGCACTTTCCAGAGCAATTTATTGTTCCTCCATTTGCAATCATCACTTGACACTCTAGTTCTGGATATAGGAAGCAATTCAATTCTTTTGCTACCTTACAATGAATAAAATTGTGGGTGCTTCCTGAATCAATCAACACTATTACCTTTTTCTTCTTGATTTGTCCTTCTATCTTGATGGTTTGAGGAGTGGTAATTCCCACCAATGCATTACAAGATATGGTCGAATTTATTTGTTCTTCATCTAGGCTTTTTTCCTGGAGTATATCCTCTTCTTTTGACCTTTCCTTTTCCTTTTCTTCTTCCTCTTCACAATCTATGTAGAATAATTTCTTCTCAGCACACTTATGACCTTTAGTGTATTTGCTATCACAACTGTAACAAAGCCCTTTTGCTCTTTTTTCTTCCAATTTTTGTGGTGTCAACCTTATAGGTTGTGGAAGACTAGGGGCAACAACACTTTCTTCTTTATAGTTGTGAGTGGTATGCTTCCTGGTTGCCATAATTTTGCTTTCCATTTTTCTTGCTAACCTGAATGCCTTCTCTAATGAATCAGGTTCCCAAAGGCGAACATCATGTTGGATATTATCCTTTAAAGACCCTATGAACACATCAATCCTATGCTCCTCTGGAATATCTTTTACCCTTATGTTCAATTTTTGGAACTCCTCAATGTGCTCCATTATTGAACCCTTTTGTTTGAGACTTATCAATTGGCTAAAAAAAGTGTTGTTTTTTGTATCCTCATAATGTGCTATCAAATCATCTGTAAAAATTGGCCAAGTGATAAATTTCTTACAAGAGCAAAGCCATTGATACCATCCAAATTGATTTGGTTCCAAATATAAAGTTGTCATACATACCTTTTGTGTGTTTTTCACATTATTGAGATCAAATAATTGCTCCATCTGTAATATCCATGTGGCAGGATCCTTGCCATCAAAATTTTTCATATCGATTTTTGGAATATGGTGAGTCTTCGATCCAACATTAGAGTCTATGGAATCATGATTAACATTTCTTTTGTTCTCATCATGAGTTTCCTTTAGTACCCTTTCACCCATAGTGACCATTTCTTGTAGCAACTTATTCATATGTATCTTCAATTCTTCCATCTTATCATCCATGCCATCAATTTTAGCTTCTACGTCTTTCTTTAAACAATCCATCTTAGCTTCTACACCTTTCTTTAAACCATCCATCTTAGCTTCTACATCTTTCCTTAAACCATCCATCTTAGATTTTGTTGCTTTTTGTGCAAGTGACACTTGTTGCACTTGTTCTTGTAATTTTGATATATCATATATCATTTCTTCTTCTTCTTCATGAGTCATGCTAGAGCTTTCAGGTTCCTTACTAGGTGTTTGCATTTTCTTTCCTTGGGGCATCAGTTACCAATAATAATGCTCTATTATGCCCTTTGAATTCCTTCAAAATAAATTTTCAAACCAAGCTTAAGCAAAAATTAAATAAAATCTACACACATTTTTTCACTTTGTAGGATCTCGATATTGCCTCTGATGTATCTCTGTACTTTCCAATCATCTAGTTCTAAATTTGTGACCTGCAGTAGCCCTTTGTGTCCTCTTTCCAGTGCCACAAGTCTGACGCAAATTGGATTCTCCAAGGAAGATTTATGCGAAATCTCCCACAGTGACTTGATTATAGACTAGTTCCGTAGAGCGAATTTGTACGACGTGCCACGAGTCACTGTTTTGACCTTTGGATCAGAAAAATGCATACAAGAAACTACAGTCCATCCTCTTTCTATACCTTTTGACGAAATTTCAATCTGATCCCCAGAGAGAAAGTTATGACGATTTTCCCCAGGTCACCTTTTTGGAATGTAATTCAGGAGTCTGCAAAAAAACCAACTTCCTCATATCATATCTCCGCAAATATAGCGTGAAAAGCTCTGAAATTTGGACCCAAGGTTCAACGCGATTTCTTCTCAAATGGGTTTTTTTTCAACTTTTGAAATGTCACAGAAAAAACTTATAGCGAGAATACCAAGATGACCTGTTTGGAGCAGCGAAACCCTAGATACCAAATGTTATGAAACCAGCTCAAGAAAAGATAGAAAAGATAGATCAATGCCTTAGAATTCAGCCTCTTCGAGGGGGAAACCTCCTTTACATTACATAAATGAACAATCCTTGGATGCTTCAAATGACAAAACCTCCTTTCTATATATAGGAGTCTAAGGAGTCACAATATAATCCAACCAACCTAACAATAATAATATAAAGCCACAAAAATAACAATAGAGGGATTCTATGGGGCACAATAATAACAATATGGGGGCAATAGGGGCACAACAATATTAATAAGGGGTATAACTACAATAGTAATGCGGTAATCACTAGTATTATTGGGACCCAACAACCAACTACCAAAGGAAGTTCGTAGAGGGGTACTCCAAGGTAACATCATCACTGACAAACCTATTGAAGAAAGACAAGAGATGGAGTTGGACGGATAAATGTCAGAAGGCATTTGATGAGTTGAAGAAGAGGATGGTTACAGCACCGATACTAAAGTTGCCTGACTTCGAGATACCGTTTGAGGTACGCACTGATGCTTCAGATTTTGCCATAGGAGGGGTTCTTATGCAGGATGGGCATCCGGTGGCGTACGAGGGTTGGAAGTTGCAGGATAGAAAATGAAGGTATCTGGTTCATGGGAAGGAGATGACTACAATCATTCACTGTCTTCATGTGTGGAGGCATTACCTGATTGGAAAGTTGTTTGTTGTCAAGACGGACAACGTTGCAGCAAGTTATTTTCCATCACAACCGAAGCTTTCTGTGAAGCAAGCTCGTTGGCAGGACTTCTTGGCAGAGTTTGACATGACTATCGAGTATATACTGAGAAGACACAATGCGGTAGCAGATACCCTTAGCAGGAAGGGACAACTTGCAACATCGGAGGGAGAAGACTGGGTAGCTAGGAGTAGGAGTCGAGTTCAGATGTGAGAAGAGATGCAAAATAAGCTCAAGGAAAGTGTTGAAACTGATACTTTGGCGCAGAATATAGTGAAGCAAATAAAGGAGGGGAAGACACGAAAATTCTTTCTACAAGATGGGTTCTTGTTCTTTGGAAACCAACTCTATGTTCCAAAGTCATCTGGGCTTAGGAGGCACCTTTTGAAGGAGTGCCACAACTAGCCATGGGCTAGCCACCCAGGGATGCGTCATTCTTTGGCATTGTTGGAGAGAGGATTCTTTTGGGAGAAGATGCGGGAGGATGTAGAGGAGTATGTACATACATGCATCATTTGTCAGCAGGAAAAATCAGATACTCAGAGGCAAGGAGGTCTGTTGCAGCCTTTACTGATTCCTAAGAGACCATGGATGAGTGTCTCGATGGACTTCATCACTCAGTTGCCATAGGTTCAGGGGTATAATGGGATCATGGTCGTGGTTGATCATTTTTCCAAGTATGCTGTCTTTGTTCCAACAAAGATGCCTTGTGGAGCTGAGCGGACTGCAGAGTTGTTCTTTAAGAACATAGTGAAGTATTGGGGGATTCCATTAAGCATCGTGTCGGACCGAGATCCATGTTTTACAGGCAAATTTTGGACTACATTGTTCAAGTTGGTCGGGACAGAGTTGTTGATGAGTTTGAGTTACCATCCGTAGAGAGATGGGCAGACCGAGAAGATCAACGCATTGTTGGAGGATTACTTGAGACATTATGTGACGGCTGATCAAAAGAATTGGATGGAACTCTTGGATATTGCTCAGTTCAGTTACAATATTCAAAAGAATTCTGTGACAAGGTATAGTCCATTTGAGTTAGTGAATGGGTAGATGCCAGTTGCACCGCATACCGTAGTGATAGGAGGTTTCTTGAGGAGTCCTCATGCAAAGAAGTTCATGAAGGCTTGGGATGAGACCTTGGAGTTGGCATGGTTGCGCTTGCACGAAGCTACAAAGAGAATGACGAAATGGGCAGATAAGGGAAGACGGGATGTGCACTTTAGTGTGGGAGATATGGTGTTTCTCAGGATTACCGAGGAGCAGTTTCGGCCAGCCAAGGGGACTGCGAGCAAACTGACATGGAAGTATGAGGGACCATTCCAAGTGAAGAAGAGAGTGGGGGAAGTTGCTTATGACCTAGAGCTTCCGCACCATCTACACATGAAGCATCCAGATTTTCACATGAGTCTATTGAAGAGATACAGACTTGATGCTGATCATCCAGAGAGAGCTAAACCGCTGAGAGGACTAGCCGGGATTGTGGACAAGCCAGGATCGGAATTGGATAAGATTTTTAGCTATAGAACTATAGGGATTGGTTGCTACATGAAACAAGAGTATCTTATCAGATGGAAGAATGCACCGGAGGAGGAAAGATGGGAATCGGAGGACTCACTTTGGAGATGGAAGAAGAAGATTGTGAAGTATGAATAGAAGATACTGAGGCAGTCGGGATTGTCGAGGGCGACAATGATTTCGAGTGGGGGAGGATGTAACGCCTTGTGGTTGACAGGCGACCGAGCATGCCCTCCATCTACCGTGCATAGCAAATAACACATGAAACAAGAGCGTGGGGCGACCAAGGATGAAATGTATATGACATAGGCGATGTTGGCATTCCATGATTTATAAGGCGAATTGGGGAACTCGTCACACCATATGCCGACCGAGAACGAAAGCAAATGTGGGCGATGTTGGTGGGCGGTCTCACGCCATGGGTGAGCCAACCTACACAAAGACACAATAATGTTGGAGGGCACGCGGTTGGTGGAACAAAGGAAATGTTGGCCGAGGGTGTAGCGCTACAATGGAGGTAGCATACAAACATGCGTGGAGGCTTGGCATTTTGATCATCGAACTTTGGTGTTCAACCAAGAAGCGAAGGTGCGAAGGAGAAGTAGGAGCTGTGGCAAAGGCGCGGGTCTATGCGTCCGTTTGGCGGGTAAGCCTACACGGGTTCTTGCACGGTGTCGTGAAATGGTTGAGGTGCGGGTGGAGGGCATTCTAAGGCGCTCGGCTGCCGAACGCTTGGACGAGTTTGGGTTGTGTTTTGGGTAGGGATCGTGCACGGGCATGCCCGCCTATCTTGGCAAAGGAAACTCGGGTTATTGTATATTGTTGGGTTATGGTGAGGCCACCATGTGGTCTTACACGGGTGGGCACCCAACTCGGGTGTAACGCCGGTTGAGTTATACTCCCAGCCATTGTAAAAATTCTCTCATATAATAAAATATTGATTTTACATGTGATGTTGTTCTCCTGTTGTTCTATGATGTTTTAATATTAATGGATTCCGCACATTAATATGCTATTCATGTATAATGATGAATGTTAAGGCGTAGTTCATAAAGTAAGCTAACAATGGAAGATGTTAATTACTTAGGCGGTGTCGCACCCGACCAATTTAACGAAAAAAGAATCGGGGGCGTGACACAGAGGGTCCAGTCCCAAAGTCAGGCATTGAGTGTGTGGCTGTGGCCCCAATAACTGTAAATTACAATGACTTTGTGGGCGTTCCGATAATCTTAGGAGCAAGTATCGCAGTTTCTACAAGTTAAATTTTAAAGATATTATGTAGATAATAATTCATTTATTTACTTTGTTTTTATTTTTTTCATTGAAAAAAACCATTAATTACTATGTTTTTATTTTCTTGTTAAATGTCATTTGTGGAAGTAGTCAACCACAAATTTATCCAGGTGGAGAGAAACTAATTTTTTTGCAGATTTTTTAAAGTGTAAAATTTGACCCAAAAAAATAAAAAAAATGAAGTTTATATATTTTTATTTCTTAAATTGTATTTTGAGCGTGTAAATAGATATAATTTTGGAAGTTTCCCTAGGAATTTAGATTGAGTAGTCTACACAACTTAAATTTACAATTTCAATACATATTTGCTAGTTTTTAGACAAAATTGACATAAAAATATATATGAAAAAGGGCCAAAATGTAAAATAGTAAGACTAATTGAAATGCTTTAAATTTTTTGTGCAGAGCTCTTCAACCCACAAAGAGTTTTTGTAATGTTATGTATAAGTTAATATATATATATATATAACACCAGGTTAGATCAACTTCAAGTCCCAATCTATCAAGTGTCCAGAGAGATTAAATCTCTCAACACACAAAGCTCTTTCTTGAGTGCAAAACTTGAGCAAAGGAAATTTGCTTCTTCCTGGAGCTTTATAGATCTCGAGTTAAGATGGATTAGGCTCATTTAACCAAAGGAATTTTTTTTTTTAATTTCTCTTCATATATATATATATATGACATTGAAATATTTTACTTATTAAGAGTATTGAAATATTTTATTTATAACCAACATTGAATGTTTATATTATTATTAATATTTTTTAAATATCATGTATATTTCTTATATTAAGAATTAAATGAGTCACACATCTCACTTTTAATATCAAGTAATTGAATTCCCCATTCGGGGTGACTCAATTGGGAAGTACATCAACTTGGGTCAATATCTACACTGATAGAAAACAACTATGAATATTTTGCGTGGTAACTACGTTGGGCTTGGTGGTTTGTAGCTGAAGCTTCACGAATGTAGATAGGCTACTATTCCCATGGCACTAATAATGCTGAGCAAACGAATTAACTTGTAGATGAAATTATGGTGCTTGGAAGGCATTTCCTACTTTGTTCATTCAGGAGGCCTCTTTGGAGGGCAAAGTTGGCATCTTGACTAGTGGAGGAAAACGATTGTGTTTCTAGTCTGGATCTATGGAGCGTTTATGCATGTAATTGAGGACCAAACAATTATCTAGGCCCTGGGTCGATTAGTGAAAGAAGGCGGGTTCTTTATGGTCGTCCAATGCTTGGATTTGGCTTGGAAGTGTGAGGCTGCCTTTACGACCTAGGGGTAGTGTTGTTGTGCTCGTCTGTGAGGGGTTCAAAGTCAATGTTCAGGTAACTTTATCATTCATGCCCTCAATTGTGATTCGAGTGTATGTTCGTGTCGTCTAGAATTTTGAGATATTTAAGTATTGGTTCTCGAATCCCTGGCCTTCTAGTGGTTGGTCTGAGTGGGAAAACTCTTCATGGTTATCTGGTGTGAATTGTGGAGGTGAGGGTACTAGGTTTCGACCTGTAGAGCTCGGGGCTCTAGTGTTTTTAAAATTCCTTGTTTGTAATTTCATTATTGTTTACTTGAATGGGAGTTGGGAAGTGAGGGGGAATGTTTGGACTAGTTTTTTCGGTGAGCGAGGGGTCGTCCTTCTGGTTTAATTTTTCTTGGTGTGGGGATTCCTAGTTCTTTCTGGCCACACGGGCCCATGTCCCTTTCTAGGGGGGCGTTTCTCATAGGCCTTTTGTCATTTATGGGCTCTAGTTCTGTTGATAGTGTTTGAAATCTGTCAACTAGGGGGATCTCCCTGATATGAAGTCCCAATTAGACCTCACACCATTTTGAATATGAGCTCCAACTGGAAATACAACAGGTTTCCATAAGTGTGATCTTAAAGATGTGCCACCTTCGATGCAATAAACACTTAAGAAGACATACATGTATCTTTGGTGATGACAAGAGTGTGAAATTTGTGAGATATCAATTGTAATTCATAAAAGGTTCTTTCACATAAAAGGAAAAGGAGTGATCCTCTAGAAGAAAGGTAATAGTATTATCCTAAAAGAGACACACGAGCAAATGAAATAATCATTAGTTAGCCTGCAAAGTAGGTCACAAGACAACAATGATCATGATAGCATAATAAGATACATATTAAGGTTAACGAAATAATTCATTGACATTAGCATAAATGAAATAACATATACCGCAAACATATAAAGAGTAACCTTACAACATCCATGATATATGCAGGAAAGTGTGTTGGCTCTAATAGCTTCTGGTCATTAAGTGAAAGTTCCAAGTATACATTTACAATGATATGACACTAGCCCCAATAGTAGAACATGAAGCCACCACTTGCTTCTCCAAAGAATGATACTCACTCATATACTAGACTAAACAAGCCAAGGCTACCAGTCTCAAGTGTGAAGTGCTTTATTTGATTTATAAGGGCTTATTTATAAAAAATGGGATGACCTTTCATCCCCCTTTCTAACCTTTGAGTTTCCCTCATGACTTTTGGACTTATTTTGTCCTTATTCTAACTAATGACTCTTCATATTCCACATTTTACTCTTGGACTTCCACTCACATTTACACTTTTCTTATTTTCTAAATACAATCAGATAAAACTCTCCACATAAGAAAAAATGGGCTAGAGCCTAATAACATGAACTTTATACATCATGCTTGAGTTTTAGGAAACTCTAATTCAACAACTTCCACTTGTGACATTGTTGTAACATATTGATACCAAGCTTTATACTGATCCAGGTGGATATTGGTGGCCACCCACCAAGTCCACTTGGACCCCAACCATTGTTTCTCTCAGCTTTTCAGTTTCCTTAATTGTAGCACAGTTTACTATTTTTAGTAGTTTTTCAGGCCCTAAACTTCCGGAGCCGTTTTGAGGCTCTAAACGATGTTTTTTGGGAAAACTGTGAGCAACATGGGTACATGGACTGATGTTGCTCTTCCCAAAGTTGTAGTTCTCAGACAGATCTTTCTAACGAGATATTGTGCACATCAAATGGAGATCGTAAGCCAAAGTTACGACCCCAGGAAGTTGATGTACTAATTTACCCAAACATGGCCGACAATTTGGCGTTTCATCTTCTAGGGTTAGGGTTTTGGATGTTTAGGGTTTTCCATTGTTTCTCAACAATAAATAGGCCTTCGAGCCTCATTGTAACACAATTCAGAGGGATGTAGCTGCCACATCTCTTCTTAGAGATAAGCTACCATCGCCATAGCTGGTTTATTTCCATTTCTGTTTGTAAGGATATTTCAGTATTTTATAGTAATGAAATGAAGTATTATTTCCACTGCATCTCTATATTTATGGTTATCCTTGTAATTTGTTGTGTTCTTGCTTAAATCCGGATCAATGGTATCAGAGCGGTCTACTTTTTCTCTATTTTTATTTGCATGTCCCCAACAAGGTCAGGATATAAGGAGCTAGGGATTGAACTGGTTGAACCTTTGCAAGACTAGCTTCGCAAATCTCGACGGCCTCCCATGGCGGATGAAAAGAAAGATGAGGGGGCAGGAGATCCTATCAAAATCTTGCTTGAAGAAGCCCTCGAGTGGCAAATAAACGTGATGATGGACAACTTTGACTAGATCCTTTAGCAGCTACCTAGAGCTGACGCATCGACTTCCAATAGCTACTCTGGAAACGCCACACCCTTTAAGGTACAAGTTAATTTTGAAATCCCCATCTCCGAGGTTCAAATAGACACAGATGCCATAGATAAATGGTTAAATCTACTGGAAGGGTATTTTTTTGTTCATGATTTTTCGAGTCGGGAAAAGATTATTTTTGCTCTTCTCAAAGCAACCCCCCACGTCAAGGAATGGTGGGAAACCTATTGTGAGCAAAAGGATGAAAGTACGAGCTCACTATTTTCAGTCGCACCCACTTGGAATTCATTCCAGACTACCATCAAGGAGCAGTACTACCCTATCAGAAGCTATGAGGATCAATACATAAAGTGTACCACGTTGCGACAGGGAGGGGACCAAGATGTGCTGGAGTTTACCAATATTTTGCATACCCTTCGCACAAATTTGGGTATCAAGGATTTAGAGCAGCATTTGGTACTCAAATACTGCGACTGCCTACACAAGTACATCCAGGAAGAAATAGAATTCGTAAACATTTTCTCGCTCGACACAACATACTGATATGTCATCAAGGTCAAGTAAAAGTTTAAACAGAAGAAGTGAGCCTTTGGATCTGTGAATCCAAAGCAAGGGAAAGGTGGCCCCAAACCGCAGAACAAAGGACAAAGCCAAGGCGGGGTGGCCCAAGACAACCTACCAAAGCTGCAAGCAAATAATAACGCCGCGAAGCCAAAAAAGGACACAGGAAAGTGGTGTGAGTTCCATAAGAGCTCCACTCACAACACAAGTGAGTGTCAGGCCAAGCAATCACTCATGGCTGAGCTAAGGGTTTCAGAATCAGATGCATGTTCTGACTTTGAGTCAGAACCTGACAAAGGGAATGACAAAGGGAAGCAGATCACCGATGCGGAGCCCAACACCACCATTGCCACCACGAAGATCTAGAAGAAGGAACCTGAACACCCAGAGGACGAGGAGCGTCTCTTCCACTCCCAGATGTGGGTAAAGGGCTCCCAAATACACTTCATTGTCGACAGAAGGAGCCAAAAGAACCTCATTTCGGCAGAGGTTGTGAAGCATCCGAGCTTACAAAACACAACACATCCACAACCATACACCATCGGGTGGCTTCACCAAGGATGGGATCTTCGCGTAAGCCAGCAGTGTCGCCTTCCATACAACATCAAGCCCTTCACAGAAGAGGCATTGTGTGACGTTGCTCCCCTTGATGTTTGTGATGTATTATTAGGACAACCATACTTGTGGAAGCAACATGTTGTGTATGAATCAAGGCCCCGTGTTGTTATTGTTACTTTGGGAAATAACTTGTACAGGATACCAGAGGTAGCACCGCCTATCGCCAACTCTTTGGTTACTGCAAAACAATGCAGTAAGCTCATTTCCAAAACTGGGAAATTTGTTTTCCTGATGATATGCCGTCAAGGAAAGAAGAAGACGGTGGCCATGACCTCCAGACAGGGCCCCTCTGCACGACAATTACAGATGGACAAGGGCGTGGAGGAGTACGAGGACATCTTCACCTCCCCTGCAGGGGTTCCTCTGCACTGTCAGGTCAAGCACTACATCGGTCTAACCCCAGGTGCACCATTGCCAAATGGACCAATCTATTGGCGCTCCATTCTGGAGAACGATGAAATCAAGAGGTAGATTCAGGGGTTTTTGCAGAAAGGTCACATCCGTCTGAGTTCATCGCCTTGTGGGAGCTCGATCGTGTTGGTACAAAAGAATGATGGGACTTGGAGACTCTGTATTGACTATCGGGCATTGAACAAGATCACTGTCTGTAATAGGTACCCGATCCCATGGATTGATGACCTCCTGGACCAACTGAAGGGGGCAGAATATTTCAGCAAGATCAATTTGAAGTCAGGATATCACCAGGTACCAATTGAACCCTCCGATGTGTGGAAGACTACCTTGAAATCTAATGAGGGCCTTTTTGAATGGTCGGTTATGCCTTTCAGATTGACGAATGCTTCTGCAATCTTCATGAGGCTAATGGATGACATCTTGCATCCATTCACCAACTCATTTATAGTGGTATACTTAGATGACATCCTGATATTCAGCCAAAGTTGGGAAGAGCACCTCCACCACATTTGACAAGTTCTCCAAACACTGTAGCAACACAAGTTATGTGCCAATTTGGAGAAATGAACTTTTGGCATGACCCAGGTTCAGTATCTGGGATACATTATTGATGAACGGGGGGTGCATGTGGATCCAGCCAAGATCCAAGTCATTCAGGATTGGCCATCTCCAACCACTTTGACAGAGTTCCACAACTTTCTAGGTCTTGCCAACTTCTACCGCAGGTTCGTGTTGGGATTTTCTCATATCACTTGGCCCTTCAGTCAAGTCACCAAGGGAGGAGCGAAAGAAAAATCATTTTGGTCTGAGCCTCAACAGAAGGCATTCACAGAGTTGAAAGATTGCCTATGCTCGACACTAGTGCTCACATTACCAGACTTGCAACAACCATTTCAGGTCGAGACAAATGCCTTTGACTATGCTATTGGGGCAGTCCTTACTCAACAGGGGCAGCCAGTGGCATATCACAGTGAGACACTTTCAGACACAGTCCCGAAGTATCCCACTTATGACAAAGAGATGTATTCCATTGTGCAGGCCTACTGACAATCGAAGCACTACATTTTGGGGAAGGAAATGGTCATCCACACAGACCACCAACCCCTGCAGTTCATACAGACCCAAGGTACATTGCAGAATGATCGCCATCAGAAGTGGCCCACATACCTGTAGTAGTTCCATTTAAATATCAATTATAAAAAGGGAAGCACCAATATTGTTGCAAATTTCCTCAATCGACAACCGATCATGGCGTTAACCACCGTGCTCAACTCTTGTGGGCGCAAGACTTCTAATTAGCCACTTCTTTAGAAAAGTGACCTAGAATTCGGCCACACATACCAGACACTCTTAGAGGATCAGCATGTTCCATATTTTCACTTCTAGGATGCCCTATTATGCCACCTGGGTCACCTTTGTGTTCCTTCAAGCGAGTGTCCCAAGATGATGTCGGAAGCACACTACAATCGGGCTCCTGGGAATTTCAGGGTCGCGAAAATAGTGACAATACTGCAGAAGTTTTTCTATTGGCTGAATCTTCAACAGGATGTCGAGAAGTACATTAGATCATGCACTGCCTGCGCCATTGCCAAACCGACCATCAAGAAGCAAGGCCTTTATACCCCACTACCTACCCCTAGCCGACCTTGGGAATCCATATCCATGGATTACATGTCGGGCCTTCCTTCTTCTAAGCATGGAAATCACTGTTTTTTCGTGGTCGTTGACAGGTTTTCGAAGATGGTAATTATCGCGGCCTGCAAGAAGAATATCACAACAGAAGCCACTGCTAAACTCTTCTTTGAACAAGTGTGGGTACACTTTTGGATCCCACAGTATATCATCTCATATCAAGATAGCAGGTTCCTCAGTACATTTTGGTCTAGCCTCTAGTTGATGCTAGACACCAAACTCACTAAATCTGCAGCCTTCCATCCTCAAACTAATGGCCAGACAAAGGTTGTGAACAGGATGATCATACACATTCTGCGCATGTACAACTCAAAGCATCCACGCACATGGGATGAGAGCCTCCCCTATGTGCAGCACAACTACAATCAGGCTCTCCACAACTCGATTGGCCACAACCCTTTTCAGGTGGGCTTGGGATTCTAGCCACTATGTCCCATTGATGCGGCCATGCCATTTGTAGCTACTCACGCAGATTTGGCTCATGTCAAGTTCGAAACAAATAAGGCAAACAACTTCATTGAGCACATCCAAAATATTCACCAGTAGGTCCATGACATTCTGGAGAAATAAAATGCCAAGTACAAGCAGCGACATGATCAACATCGGGTGCCATACAAGTTTCAGGTGGGCGACAAAGTTTGGTTGCATTTGGAAAAGGAACGCCTTACCGGAGCTTATCGGAAACTTAGACCACTCCGATATGGTCCTTACACCACTACCAAGGCTATGGGAGACAATGCATTTGAGCTCACCATTCCCGCATTCCTTGGCCTGCACCCAGTGTTTAATGTGGACCGCCTTCGGCCATACTTTCCTCCATTACTAGACACATCTAACATTGAAAAACAACTCACACCCACAGAGTTAAATCTAGATTGCATGGAACAAGATACAACTGATCGAATCATGGACACATAGATCAAGCACACTCACCAGCAGAATATCCAACTGTATCGAATTGTCAAAGCAGGCCAACTCCTTCACTAGGGCAAGTGGCTCACCAGGGACCAAGTTCAGCAGAAGTTTCCTCATCTCATAGAGGAACTCAATGCAATGGGGGCCATTGCTTCCTAAGGGGGGAGGAATGATCTAGGTGGATATTGGTGGCCACCCACCAAGTCCACTTGGACCCCCACCATTGTTTCTTTCAGCTTTTCAGTTTCCTTAATTGTAGCACTGTTTACTATTTTTAGCAGTTTTTCGGGTCCTAAACTTCCTGAGCCGTTTTGAGGTCCTAAACGATGTTTTTTAGGAAAACTAGGAGAAACTGTGGCCTCTTCCCAAAGTTGTAGTTCTCAGATAGATCTTTCTAACGAGATATTGTGCACGTCAAACAAAGAATGTATGCTAAAGTTACGACCCCAGGAAGTTGATGTACCAATTTACACAAACGGGGCCCACAGTTTTGCATTTCATCTTCTAGGGTTAGGTTTTTGGATGTTTAGGGTTTTCCATTGTTTCTCAACAATAAATAGGCCTTTGAGCCTCATTGTAACATAGTACAGATGCATGTAGCTGCCACATCTCTTCTCAGAGATAAGCTACCATCGCCCTAGCCGGTTTATTTCCATTTCTATTTGTAAGCATATTTCAGTATTTTACAGTAATGAAATGAAGTATTATTTCCTCCATCTCTATATTTATGGTTATTTCTGTAAATTGTTGCGTTCCCATTTAAATCTGGATCATATACTTAGCTACTATGTCCTCAAACGTGGATGAAATATCTAGATTATATCAGACTCTTGCCTCCATAGCATCCGGGTAGATAGATTTGGAGCCAAATTGCGCTTCATTCCATAATAATAACAACTTCATGTTTACTTTAGCAGGTCCATCTACATACAATTGCATATTCTACCTTGTAAATTTCCATGTCATCTTTGGTAATATCCTGCTTCAAGTTGTTGAAGTCTTCTTAGATTTCCTACCTCATAACATTTTTTCCCTTTGTCTCTACAAATGTTTCAACAAAAGGAAACTTATTTGCTCTGACCAAGGTGTCCAAACTGTGATACAACCTTGCAAAGGAGATTATAATGTTTGCCACATATGTACCAAGATTATTGTTACTTTGTAAGAGCATTCTAATCTCATCTTTTTCCTATTTCACTTACCGAGTTCTTTTTCTGGCCAATTGTAATGGTGCATTCATGTACTTAGTGCCCCATTCCTCGATCACATTGATAGTTGCATAAATCACCTTCAGAACTTTTGTATTTTTCCATTATCTCTTTTACATGTCATGTAAAATCACCATCGCCTTATGCAAAGTGGTCATCTCTTCATATAGTTGTCTCACGATGTCTCCCAATGATTGGGTTTCATCACATATCGTTGCTCGTAGCCCCTTAAAGTGAGAATCAGTGGAATATAGTCTTTGGTTCTTAGCTTGGAGATGATCAATATGTTTTCTTTCAACAACTAGATCTTTTTCCAGATGCTTATTCTCCTCCTTCAAGAAATCTATATTCACTCTTTTAGCTCCAGATTCTATGCTACAACTATCTTTATATTTCTCCTCATGTCGATTACAATCACCCACTTTGTATGAATGGAAGAAGGATGCACAAGGTCATTAGGAGAATAATTCCTCCTTTTCTATATGATTGTGTTCTTTAGCTAATCAAAGGTTAGGTTGGAAACATCCATGACCATATCTTCATCTAGAATTCCCATTTCGTTGAATGGGATGTGACCAGCTATAAGAGATGTTAACGTTGACTACTGAGTTTTCTTGCAATGGCAAAAATGTCAGCATCTTGATTTTCCTCCTCCCACTCAATCTCCATGTCTTGGGCCTATATCTACTCAAGTTCTCATGCAAATTGCTCATCTTGATTTTGCCTGCTTTCCTTATCTTCTACCTCTTTTTGTTGTTCCTATTTAAGTTGTTTTTATGTTGTTCCTAAATAGAAGATAATGTATTCTTATAGTTGGGGATTCAAAATTTATACTAGGTCATCTTTAGAATGGAACTAACCCTTGGGATCCACTCCTCAAATCAATTATTATCCAAATTCAGAGTCTTCTTAATCAAATTTTGGGTTACCAATGTTTTTGTAACAACCTTGGTTAAAAATTCATGTAAAAATACATAAGGCCACTGTCATGGGACATGTATTCCAAGATGAATGGTGGGAAAAACATCCTAGTGGGTGTTCATTCGGTTTATTATGGCTAAGGAAATTGGAAAAGACAATGGAAAAGGCTTTGAAAAGGAAAGAGGCATTAATTAGCATTTTATTTATGAAAATAATGGAAATTAGGAGAAAAGGAAGGTGAAAGGTCACAGGATGCATGTGAGGAGGAAAAAGAAGGAAAATAATGGAAATTGAAGAAAATAGAGGCCTCATTGATAAAAACGATTATGAGGATTAGTGGACAGGCTTGGTCAATGTAGCTTTCTGTCAGTTCAATTCTGGATCTCTCATTATTCTCTCTCTCTCACTCTTGGACACTTAGAGTCTTTTTGGAGCACTTTCGTATTGGATCAGGAAAGGAAAATAAGGCAAGAGGAGGTAAGGAGAAAGCAAGGAAGAGTAGGATCAAGAATCTACATCAGGATTCTTTATAGGTATCAATTTCATGCGGGGTTTCCTTGCTATATTTGGCATGCATGGTGTTACATGTGTCTTCTTGGTTCTCTTTCTATCATTGGCATGCGTTTTTCGAGGTGTGACAATGTTTTTTGGCCTAGCCTTGCCATATTTGGATATCCATGTTGTGATGGGGTGCTCATGTTTTTGTTTAGCTGGATTGTCGGATGGATTCAAAGTTGAGTGAGGTGTATCTCTGAATGAAAGAACACATGAGCTAGTAAGCCCTGAAGTGGAATGTGGGTTGTGGTAAAGCCGTATTTTGTGTTGCCTCGGTGGACCTAGGAGTCATTGAGTGTTTGGTGTCTATTATTTCGTATAGTTGATTTATCTAACAAGGTACATTTATAATTTGTTTGAATGTTTGATTAATTCCATGATATGAGTATGTGTCTATAAGATTGCATGAAGAAATGATGTTGTTTTAAGATGATTTTACTCACACATATGTGTTGATATAGTTGACATGTACTTGAGTGCAATAGGTGAAAGTTGTAGCGTTATGTCTAATGACTATGAGTTAACTATGGATTATGAAATGACTGTTAGTCTTGGTAAAGTTTGATTTAATATTGATTGATATTATTGTCTTGATATTTGGAACATGTGGTTGACATGTGTGACCAGTTGCAAGGTAACATGCTTGGCATTAGTATGACAAGGTAAGGTAACTAGTATGTTGTTATGTTTAGTTATCATTGAAAGTTACATGTTTATGGTAGTATGATGTAGGGGAGTGAATGGCAAAAGAGATTTCCATGAAATATTAAAGAAGGCTCAGCTTGAGCTTTCACTTTAAGGTATTGGGAACCGTGGGGATTAAGTCATGGTGTATGTTGCTAGTCTTGTGCTTATGTTATTTTTTGCTTTGTTGCATTTGATTGCAACTTGTTTATGAATGGTGCATAACTATGCCACTTTGGTTGTAGAGTCGTATCATTGTTGGTTCTTCATGCTTGTTTCTTGTCTATCTCTTGTCTTGCCTTTTATGTTTTGATTCTTAGGTATTGGTTTGGGAAAGGGGGAAATTTAATGGAGCTCAGAGAGAGTTGTGTGGTACCCAACAAGTGATGTAAGGCCTGGATAAATCTTAGTGCATGTATAAGGGTAGCTGAAGGCAAGCGTATGATAGCTATTTGGATTGGTTGGGTCCATTGAGGTAACTGGACTGTGATAGGACAATCATGACAAAGGTAACATAAAGGGTAAAATAAATGGACTTGAGGTGTCAAATGCCTTGGCTATGTTGGGAATCATTGTTCTCAATGTTGTGTATGTTGTGAACAGATAGAGGAAGTTCTCTTAACCTTGACCTTGTCATATCTAGTAATTATTTTGTGATCATGATTGTGATGATGTCTATATATGTATACATGTATGTATGCATGTATGTATTATGTGATGTCTACTAAGGTCATCATGGATCATTATTGTTTTATTTTGATGTTTATATGCATATATGTATGTATGTAATTGTCTGATAGTGTCATCAGGGATAATGATTGTTTTATGTTGATGTTTATATGTATACATGTTTTTATGTATTTCGTTGCCTGACAGGGTCACCAGGGATCATTCTTATGGAGGAATGATTGTTGGAAATAATACTAAGAGGGGGGGGGGGTGAATCAGTATTAGCAAATCAATAACATTTTCATTTCTATTATCAAGTTCATATACGCTACTTCAGTTAAGTATACCCGTGTGTATACGCAACTGTGATTAATGCAACTAGCGTATATTCAGTAAACTTATAATTTAGTTAGTTAATCAATGAGTGCATCAGAACATTATTAACCATATGAACAGTAAACAGGTGCAGTAAAACAGAACAGATCATCACACATAAGAAGCACACATGAACACCATGATATAAGGTGGAAACCCAATGTGGGTGAAAACCACCTGCTGTAATTCGTATCTATCTTCTTTTAATAAGAAACTTCCTTTTACAATATTTCTGTACTAGAGCAGTCTTATACCAGTATATAGGCTTCTACCTGTAGAAGGCTACAACCTTCTCTCATTCTCCAGTTTCTACTGGAAGTGAGCTACAACCCCATTAGCTCTTGTACTAGCTGATCCATTCGCTAGTACGTAGGTGTCGGCCTACTGAAGGCTCCAACCTTCACACATTTTCCAGCTGCTACTGAAAGGGACCTCCAACCCCCTGGCTCTTGTACTGGCCGATATGTTTACCGGTATGTAGGTGCCAGCCTACAGAAGGCTATGATCTTCTCTCTTCCTCCAGGGACCACGTTTCATAAATTTTAATTATGGATACTCTTGAAGCACAACACCATAATCTTAAGGCCACATTTCATCCAATTTTCATACTGGACCCATCAACAACAATGAAGTACAAAATCAATCACCACTGCAATACAACCATCAAATACACTTACATCATTCATTTTCGAATCACCCAACACTGAATCACTGAAATCCTGTCAACACAACATAGTCACCAGAACATAGAGCAGAACACAGAACTCTGCAACAATAACCAGATCCAACTGCAACTTTAAGTATCATATCTCATAATGTATATGCTACTATGATGAACCAAACTGGCGTATATACGTGCTTTTACCGAAGCCAACCCGCATACAGATCTGCAAATATTTACTCATAACTTTGCGGCTGTTCCCAACATCAGTCATACCCAGATCATAACATTCATACAATAAAACATGCGTCAATAATTGATATCCAGTCTATCCATGATCAAACCACATAATGATAATACATTCCAAGCCTTATGATCCTGATCCATCATCCATCATCAACCGCATAGGTGCATCCTTGATTCAGATCAAGCAAAGCATCACAAACCCATAACTAGTATACTAGATCTCACACTTCATCAGATATTCAATCCTTGCACTCTTGCCCTCTCTTGGCCTAAATATCTTCTCCTTATATAGTCTTAGGCATTACTCAATACCATGGTCCAAAACCACGTAGAACCAATACCTTGGACCCAATACCTAAGGTGAACACTTCGGACCAAATACCATGGACCAAATACCACAGACCAAAACTTAGATTCCCAACATGTATGCGCCTTTCGTTTTGTAAACATGCATGTGTACGTATACGTGCCTTTTGTTTTAATAACCCGTGTGTATATACACTTTCATCAAGATTAACCTGCGTATACCTCTTCTCTGATCATTAATTCTTTTCTCTTGACCTGCTGCACTATGATCTGTCATCTGAGTGAGTTTCCATCAAGGACAACAGTTGTATCATACCTATGAGTGAGTTTACATCAAGGACAACACCTATATCATAATGCCAACAATCTCCCCCTTTGGACTTGATGGAAATAGCGACACCAAGTCTCTCTCCCCCTTTGACATCAAGGGCAAAGGGCGGACCAAGATATTCTCTTCCTTGATATACATTATGCTACCCATACTCCCCCTGAGTACTTGCCGATTGAGCTCCCCCTTTGTACATGCCAAGATGTACCAATCCATCCATGCTCCCCCTGAGCACATGCAAGCTCTTTATAACAAAGACCAGCAATCTAATCAAGACCATGATAGTCATCAGCAACTATCATACACCATATATGATCTGCACCATAAGCATCAGCATCCATTCTTGTAACCCACAATACCATTCTTTTGACCAACCAACAAAGATGTATCTTTTAGCCACATAAGCATCATCACCAAAGACTTCTAACCATAATGCGAACAATGCATTATTTCAAGTATATGCTCCCCCTGAACCTGTGCCATGCCATCATCAAACAGAGCAGATAAGTGACTGAACCATATCAGACTTCTGTACTCCTGCTTTTCTTCAAAACATCATATACGCGACTGTTCAGCGTCTAACTTGCGTATATACGCGACTTTTCTTCATGAAACTTGCATATGACATTTAGAACACTGATTTTCCACACTTTCAGCTTCCTCTGAGTCTGTGATGTCTGTATATTCTGCTATGCCACATCTTTCTAGCTATACTTCCTTTTTCTTCCATATCTTCAACTGTGATGATGTTTTCTCCTTTTGGTATGGTGCCCAAAATCTTCTCCTGCATTCCTTTGCTATATGTCCAAGCTTGTTACATGCATAACATCTTACATGTTTCATATTCCTCCTAAAACAGTAAATGGCTTTATGACCAAACATATTGCAAGAAAAACAATATCCCTTGATGTACTTGGAACATGATGATCTTTCTATGTGATGGTCTTGAACCATTCTACTTCTGCATCTGGCTGCAACATGTCCAAGATTATGACACACATAACATTCAACATTATTCATCGGAGGAAATAACCATCTATCACTTACACAGTTAGGAGCAAAATATTTTCTTTGAGGAATTTCTTTCCTTGGATGTTGATGGGGTTGTCCTCTCATCTCCTTGTTGAGCATTTCAGATTTCTCATTAGAGTTCCTTGCCTCACCTTGTGAGCTAGATTCACCTTCAACAGATTCATAAAAACCAAGACCAGTTTTGATAGCAGGTGACCTTTGACTACTAAGAATATTATCCAAAATCTTAGCACTGTCTTGAAATCATAATAGTTTATCCTTTTCTTCTAATTTACCTTTCAAGATATTTACCTCAACCTGATGTTGTTCTTCCTTTTCCAGACATTGCTTCTTCAAAATTTCTTCAGACTTTCTTCCTTCTTCCACTTGTTGCCTTAGTTTGAGAATCTCTTTTTCTTGTTCTTCATTCAGCTCCTGCAGCATTTGACGAACTCTGAAGGCACATTCCAGTTGAGCTTTTAAGCTGATAATTTCTTCTTTGAGGGCACTCTCCCTTTTGCTAAATAGATCTTGTTGATCTATGATTTTATCTGATGCTTCATTTGCTTGTTCATCTTCAATCTGAGGTGATTCAGAATCTGAATACTTGCTTCCACCTAATGGCAAGCTGTCCCTATTCCTTTGAGTTGTCTTCTTCTTCTAACGCACTTTCTTTCCCATTGTTCTACGGATCTCCTTCAAGCGATCAAGCTTCTACCAAAGGACCTGCTCTAATTCCAATTGTTAGAAATAATACTGAGAGGAGGGGGTGAATCAGTATTAGCAAATCAATAAATTTTTCATTTCCATTATCAGATTCATATACGCTACCTCAGTTAAGGATACCCGTGTGTATATGCAGGTGTGATTAATGCAACTAGCGTATATTCAGTAAACTTATATTTCAGTTAGTTGATCTTCAACGAGTGCATCAGAACATCATTAACCATATGAACAGTAAATAGGTGCAGTAAAACATAATAGATCATCACACATAAGAAGCACACATGAACACCATGATATAAGGTGGAAACCCAAGGTGGGTGAAAACCACCTACTGCAATTCGTCTCTATCTTCTTTTAATAAGAAACTTCTTTTTTATCATATTTCTATACTGGAGCAGTCTTATACCAGTACGTAGGCTTCTACTTGCAAAAGGCTACAACCTTCGCTTTTTCTCCAGTTTCTACTGGAAGAGAGCTACAACCCCCTTAGCTCTTGTACTAGTCGATCTGTTTGCTAGTACGTAGGCACCGGCCTACTAAAGACTCCAACCTTCACTCGTTTTCCAACTGGTACTAGAAGGGAGCTCCAACCCCTTGGCTCTTGTACTGGCCGATATGTTTACCAGTACGTAGGCGCCAACCTACAGAAGGCTATGATCTTCTCTCTTCCTCCAGGGACCATGTTTCATAAATTTTCATACAGGATACTCTTGAAGCACAACACCATAATCTGAAGGCCACATTTCATCCAATTTTCATACTGGACCCATCAACAACAATGAAGCACGAAATTAATCACCACTACAATACAACCATCAACTACACTTACATCATTCATTTCTGAATCACCAAACACTGAATCACTGAAATCCTGTCAACAAAACATAGTCACTAGAATACAGAGCAGAATGTAGAACTCTGCAACAATAACCAGATCCAACTGCAACTTTAAATATCATATCTCATAATGTATACGCTACTATGATGAACCAAACTGGCATACATATGCGCTTTTACCAAAGCCAACCCGCGTACAGATCTGCAAATATTTACTCATAACTTTGCAGTTGTTCCTGACATTAGTCATACCTAGATCATAACATTCATACAATAAAACATGTGTCAATAATTCAGATCTTGTGTATCCATGATCAAACCACATAATGATAATACATTCCAAGCCTTATGATCCTGATCCATCATCCATCATCAACTGCAGAGGTGCATCCTTGATTCAGATCAAGCAAAGCATCATAAACCCATAACCAGTATACTAGATCTCACACTTCATCAGATATTCAATCCTTGCACTCTTGCCCTCTCTTGGCATAAAGATTTTCTCCTTATATAGTCTTAGGCCTTACTCAATACCATGGTCCAAAACCATGTACAACCAATACCTTGGACCCAATACCTGGGGTCAACACTTTAGACCAAATACCATGGACCAATACCAAAATACTATGGACCAAATACCACGGACCAAAACTTAGATTCCCAACATGTACGCATCCTTCCTTATGTAAACATGCGTTGGTACGTATACGCGCCTTTTGTTCTGATAACCCACGTGTATACGCACTTTCATCAAGATTAACCTGGATATACCTCTTCTTTGATCATTAATTCTTTGCTCTTGACCTGCTGCACTGTGATCTGTCATCTGAGTGAGTTGCCATCAAGGACAATACCTGTATCATACCTCTGAGTGAGTTGCCATCAAGGACAACACCTGTATCATAATGCCAACAATGATTGCTTATGAAAATGAATGACATGAAGAGGTTTCTAGTTTATGAGGAACAAGTGGGAAGAGTAGGCCTGGCAAATATACGAGGTCAGTTAATGATATTCTTATATATTTAAATATTGATGATTATTATATTAATATTATTACAATAATATAAACTCATAATAATATTAGTAATATTAATTAATAATAATAATAATAATAATAATAATAATTATTATTATTATTATTATTATTATTATTATTATTATTATTATTATTAGGTTTTATTAATTCAACCATGTTTCTTTCCTCATGGGCATCCTCTAGAGATCAAATATTAGCTCCAAATTTTTTCGTGGCATTGAAAAAATAAACTGTGTTTAGGAGGAAGGTGGTCGGAGTGGTATAAAATATTGGCCGTGGATTGAAGAATATTCTTGAAATAAATTTTATAAATTTAAGAATTTTACTGATCAAACTTCTTGTGATGCTCAAGATAAGATTGATATGACCTAACAGGAGATAAGGACAGGAGTGAGAAAATAATATCACAAAGAGAGCAGCCACTGAGTTCGGTTCTCTGCATTTTGGAGGGAAGATAGAGTGAAAAGGAGACAATAGTATCATGAAACGAAAGGATCCCGAGTCCGCGATGGTTTATTGGTAAGACAGAGAGTTGCTACAGCAAGGAAGGTTGGGGTAACTTGTCCAAAGGCGGTTGAAGGTGGACACATAGTTTGACATGAGCCTACGCCGATGGGAACCAGAGGGTCCAGTCCCAAAGTCAGGCATTGAGTGTGTGGTTGCGGCCTCGATAATTGTAAAGTACGATGACTTTGTGGGCATTCCGATAATCTTAGGAGAAAGTATGGCAAATTCTGCAAGTTAAATTTTAAACATATTATGTAGATAGTAATTCATTTATTTACTATGTTTTTATTTTTTTCAATGAAAAAAACCATTAATTACTATGTTTTTATTTTCTTGTTATATGTCATTTGCGGAAGTAGTCAACCACTGATTTATCTAGGTGGAGGGAAACCAATTTTTTTGCAGATCTTTTTAAAGTGTAAAATTTGACAAAAATAAAAATTAAAATGAAGTTTATATATTTTCATTGCTTAAATTGTATTTTGAGTGTGTAAATAGATATAATTTTGGATGTTTCCCTACGAACTTAGATCGAGTAGTCTACACAACTTAAATTTACAATTTCAATACACATTTGCTAGATTTTAGACAAAATTGACATAAAAATATATATGGAAAAGGGCCAAAATGTAAAATAGTAAGACTATTTGAAATGCTTTAAATTTTTTGTGCAAAGCTCTCCAACCCACAAAGAGATTTTGTAATGTTATGTATAGGTTAATATATATGGACTTAAAGTTGATCTATCATGGTGTTAGTTATATATATATATATATATATATATATATAACACCAGGTTAGATCAACTTTAAGTCCATATTAGATCAACTTTAAGACCATATCTATCTATCTATATATATATATATATATATATATATATATATATATAGATAACAGCAGGTTAGATCAACTTCAAGTCCCAATCTATCAAGTGTCCAGAGAGATCTGAACACGCAAAGCTCTTTTTTGAGTGCAAAACTTGTGCAAAGGTTTGCACCTTGAGAAATTTGCTTCTTTCAGAGCTTTATAGATCTCGATTTAAGAGGGATTAGGCTGATTTAACCACAAGAATTTTGTTTTTTGATTTCTCTTCATATATATATGACATTAAAATATTTTACTTGTTATGAGTATTGAAATATTTTATTTATGACCAACATTGAATTTTTATATTATTATTAATATTTTTTAAATATCATGTATCTTTTTTATATTAAGAATTAAATAATTCACACACCTCCCTTTTAATATGAAGTAATTGAATTCCCCATTCGGGGTGACTAAATTGGGAAGTATGCCAACTTGGGTCAATATATGCATTCACACAAAACAACTATGAATGTTCTACGTGGTAACTACGTCGGGATTTGTGGTTTGTAGCTGAAACTTCACGAATGTAGATAGGCACTAATAATGGTGAGCAGAAGAATTAACTTGTAGATGAAATTATGGTGCTTGGAAGGCATTTCCTACTTCATTCATTTAGGAGGCCTCTCTGGAGGGCAAAGTTGGCATCTTGACTAGTGGAGGAAAATGACTATGTTTCTAGTCTAGATCTACGAAGCATTTATGCATGTAATTGAGGACCAAACAATTATCTACGCCCTGGGTTGATTAGTGAATGAAGGTTGGTTCTTTATGGTCGTCCAACACTTGGATTTAGCTTAGAAGTGTGAGGCTGCCTTCACGACCTCAGAGTAGTGTCATTGTGCTCATCTATGAGGGGTTCAAAGTCAATGTTTAGGTAACTCTATCATTCATGCCTTCAATTGTGATTCCAATGTATGTTCGTGGCATTTGGAATTTCAAGATATTTAAGTATTGGTTCTCGAATCCTTAGCCTTCTAGTAGTTGGTCTGAGTGGGAAAACTCTTTATGGTTATCTGGTGTGAATTGTGGAGGTGAGGGTAAGGGGTTTCAACCTATAGAGCTTGAGGCTCTAGTGTTTTTGAAATTACTTGTTTTTAATTTCATTATTGTTTACTTGAATGGGAGTTGGGCAGTGAGGGGGAATGTTTGGGCTGGTTTCTTGGGTGAGTGAGGGGTCATCTTTTTGGTATATTTTTTCTTGGTGTGGGGATTCCTAGTTCTTTCTGGTCACACAGGCCCATGTCCCTTAATGGGGGGGGGCATTTCTCATAGGCCTTTTGTCATTTATGGGCTCTAGTTCTGTTGATGGTGTTGGGAATTCGTCAACTAGGGTGATCTGCTTGATATGAAATCCCAATTAGACCTCACACCATTTGGAATATGAGCCCCAACTGGAAATACGACAGGTTTCCATAAGTGTGATCTCAAAGATGTGCCTTCACTACAATAAACACTTAAGAAGACATACACATATCTTTGGTGATGGAAAGAGTGTGAAATTTGTGAGATATAAATTGTAATTCATAAAAGGTTCTTTCACATAAAAGGAAAAGGAGTGATCCTCTAGAAGAAAAGTAATAGTATTATCTCAAAAGAGACACAAGCAAATGAAAGAATAGTTAGTTAGCCTGCAAAGTAGTTCACAAGACAACAACGATCATGATAGCATATAAAAACATCCAATAAGATACATATTAAGGTTAATGAAATAATTCATTGACATTAACACAAACGAAATAACATATACCGCAAACATATAAAGAGTAACCTTACAAAATCCATGATGTATGCAGGAAAGTGTGTTGGCTCTAAGAGCTTCTTGTCATTAAGTGAAAGTTCCAAGTATACATTTACGATGATATGACACTAGCCCCAATAGTAGAATATGAAGCCACCACTTGCTTCTCCAAAGAATGATACCCACTCATATGCTAGACTAGAGAAGCCAAGGATACCAGTCTCAAGTGTGAAGCCCTTTATGTGATTTATCAGGTCTTATTTATAACAAATGGGATGACCTTTTGTCCCCCTTTTTGACCTTTGAATTTCCCTCATGAATTTTGGACTTATTTTGTGCTTATTCTAACTAATGACTATTCATATTCAACACTTTACTCTTGGATTTCCACTCACATTTACACTTTTATTATTTTTTAAATACAATAAGATAAAAGTCTCCACATAAGAAAAAATGGGCTAGAGCCTAATAAGATGAACTTTATACATCATTCTTGAGTTTTAGGAAACTCTAATTCAAAAACTTTCACTTGTCACACTTTTGTAACATATTGATGCCAAGCTTTATACTTAGCTATTATGTCCTCAAACTTGGATGAAATATCTAGTTTATATCAGACTCTTGCCTCCATAGCATCTAGGAAGATAGTTTTGGAACCAGATTGCACTTCATTCCATAATAATAACAACTTCATGATTACTTTAGCAAGTCCATCTACATACAACTACATATTCTACCTTGTAAATTTACATGTCATGTTTGGTAATATCCTGCTTCAAGCTGTTGAAGTCTTCTTAGATTTCCTACCTCATAACATTTTTTCCGTTTGTATCTACAAATGTTTCAACAAAAAGAAATTTGTGTGCTTTGACCAAGGTGTCAAAACTATGATACAACCTTGCAAAGGCAGTTGTAATGTTTGCCACATATGTATCAAGATTCTTGTGACTTTGTAAGAGAATTCTAACAGCATCTTTTTCCAATTTCGCTTACCGAGTTCTTTTTCTGGCCAATTCTGATTGTCCATTCATGTACTTTGTGCCCTATTCCTAGATCACATTGATAGTTGCATAAATCACCTTCATAGCTTTCATATTTTTCCATGATCTCTTTTGCATGTCATGCAAAAGCACCACCGCCTTATGCAAAGGGGTCATCTCTTCATATAGTTGTCTCATGGTGTCTCCCAATGATTGGGTTTCATCACATATCGTTGCTCGTAGCTCCTTCAAGTGAGAATCAATGGAATATAGTATTTGGTTCTTAGCTTGGAGATGATAAATATGTTGTCTTGAAACAACTAGATCTTTTTCCAGTTGCTTATTCTCCTCCTTCAAGAAATCTATATTTATTATTTTAGTTTTGCTACAACTATCTTTATATTTCTCCTCGTGTCGATCACAATCACCCTCTTTGTATGAATGGAAGAAGGATGCACGAGGTAATTAGGAGAATAATTCCTCCTTTCCTGTATGATTATGTTCTTTAGCTAATCAAAGGTCAGGTTGGAAACATCCATGACCATAACTTCATCTGGAATTCCCATTTTGTGGAATGGGACATGACCACCCATAAGAGGATGTGAAGGTTGACTACTGAATTTTCTTGCAATGGCCACAATGTCAGCCTCTTGATTCTCCTCTTCCCACTCAATCTCCATGTCTTGGGCCTATATCTACTCCTCAAGTTCTCGTGCAAATTCTTCCTCTTGATTTTGCCTGCTTTCCTTATCTTCCACCTTTTTTTGTTGTTCCTATTTAAGTCGTTTTTATGTTGTTGCTAAATAGAAGTGAAAGTATTCTTATAGTCGAGGATTCAAAATTTATACTAGGTCTTCTTTAGAATCGAACTAACCCTAGGTATCCACTCGTCAAATCAATTATTATCCAAATTCAGAGTCTTCTTGATCAAATTTTAGATTACCAATGTTTTTGTAACAACCCTGGTTAAAAATTCATGCAAAAAAACATAAGACCACGGTCATGGGACATGTATTCCAACATGAATGGTGGGAAAAACATCCTAGTGGGTGTTCAATCGATTTATTATGGCTAAGGAAATTGGAAAAGACAATGGAAAAGGATTTCAAAAGGAAAGAGGCATTAATTGGCATTTTATTTATGAAAATAATGGAAATTAGGAGAAAAGGAATGTGAAAGGTCATGGGATGCAAGTGAGGAGAAAGATGAAGGAAAATAAATTGAAATTGAAGAAAATAGAGTCCTCATTGATAAAAAGGATTATGAGGATCAGTGGACAAGCTTGGTCAATGTAGTTTTTTGTGAGTTCAATTTTGGGGCTCTCATTATTCTCTCTCTCTCTCACTCTTGGACACTTAGATTTTTCTTGGAGCACTTTCGTATTGGATCAAGAAAGGAAAATAAGGCAAGAGGAAGTAAGGATAAATAAAGGAAGAGTAGGATCAAGAAGCTACATCAAGATTCTTTGTAGGTATCGATTTTCATGTGTGGTTTCCTTGCTATATTTGGCATGCATGGTGTTACATGTGTCTTCTTGGTTCTCTTTCTATCATTCGAATGGGTTTTTCGAGGTGTGACAATTTTTTTTGGCCTAGCCTTGCCATTTTTGGATATCCATGGTGTCATGTGGTGCTCATGTTTTGGTTTAGCTAGTTCAAAGTTGAGTGAGGTGTATCTCTGAATGAAAGAACACATGGGATAGTAACCCCTGAAGCGAAATGTGGGTTGTGGTAAAGCCATATTTTGTGTTGCCTCGGAGGACCTAGGAATCCTTGACTAGTGAATGGTGGGATATACGGTAAAGCCTATAGGTGGGTGATCTCCATGAGGCCTAGTAATGCTGTGATGCGATATAGTGTAAATCCGCGAGAGTGGAGTCTTCGTTAGGGTCTAGTGATATGATGTGGATTACAGTAAAGCTGAGAGACTAGTGTCTCGATTATGACCTAGTAAATCCTAGAGACTCACAGACAAGAAAATTCCTCATGGTGTAGTTGGAGAAATCTGGCCGAATCCATGCTTGTTTTGTATTAGTAATCTAGTGTGGATTGCGGTAAAGCGCAGTTTATATTAATGAGGGTGAGGTGGCTTAGCCTCATGATGCCCTGGTTGGTTATTTTGGTTTGAGTCCCACATTCATGGTTGTAATATGGCACGGGGGCGATTGCCTAAAGAAAAATTTGGCTCAACCAATCTATGGTTGGGTGGAACGTGGTTGTCCCATACCGGGTTGGCTTTTGCATTCATTAATAAGATGTTATTTCCTTAGTATCTTATGTGTAAATGTATTGGTTTATATTTGGATCCTATGGCTGATGTATCCTTGATATTTATATTGTTATTGTGTTGGTTATAAGCATGTATTATGACACTGATGATGTATGGCTCTCCTCATGTTTTTATTTGTAAATGAATGAACAATGTATCTATGACCTAATAGATGATTTTGCAGCTAATGATATAAGGTAACAATGCTTCTTAGTGATTCTCATATAAGTATGAGACCCCTATTCTCATATATGTTGTTTAAACTTGTAGATTACATATTTGTGACATGTTTCACGAAATTACTGTCATGGCAAGTAGGGGTCCAGTCTAGTCATTGTTGATGCTTTTGCAAATGTATCTTTGTTCCGATGTGAAATTTCATTTTTGAACCTGTCATTGAGTTCTCAGCAGTGACTTGGGATATGTGCCTGAAAAAGTGGCACAAATCCCAGAGACGGAGGAACAACACTTGGGAAAAACATCCCTGGACGCTCACTTGCCCTTGATGTGGAAGCATTTGGAGCCTCCTAGAAGCACCATGGTCCATATCAAGAAAGCGTCTAGGGGTTTTATGCACTAAAAATTTAGTGGTTCTCAGGGGCCGGTTTCCTGAGTGGTTGGTATAGGTCCTGGGAGTTCTGTTGCTGATGTGGAAGGTCCTTGTGGTGTGTTTTTGTTGATTCCACCTCCTTAATTCACACATAGGGATTCAAATCATATCATAGTGGCTTTGCATCACATATTTACCCCGGTTGGCCAGTTACCTGGGTATTTGTGGGATGTGGGTGTTACAGAGTGGTATTTGAGCAGGTTCTGTTCTCCCTAGGGAATGTCTATTTTATGTTCTCTTTGGGTGTTATCTGATACCATAGAGTGGTATCATAGCATGGTTCAAACCTTGGATGGGATGGGTGTAATGTCATTATCATGCATGCATGTCAGTTGCATATGTGTTCTTTATGTTTGTGGACTATGTGCTTGTTGTGTATGCATGGTAGTGCTCATTGTCACAATTGTCTTTAGATGTAGGAGTTGATGATTTTGTTGTTGGAATGTGTTTTTCATGAATGCATGTTGGTTGTACATGCATTTGTTTTGCATGTTAGTGTCTATATGATGTTATGCATGCATTGTCATGGTTATGATTAGGCATGTATGATAGGTCAAACATGCATTTTGAGGTCGTTGTATGCAATTAGGCCATCATGATGTTATTGGCATATTATGATGTTAATGAATTGGTTGAGATAAAGTAGGAGATGCATACTATCAAAGTGAGGTTGCAACATTGGACCTTGAGGCAAGAGAATGTAGTCATACAAGTTTGTATGTTGGGCATGCACATATGTAGGTTAAGGATTGTTATATGTATTATGGTTATCTGTATGCCTTTCATTCTATTGATGTTATGGTTACATACGTGATATATGCTAGTTGATTAGTGTAGTCATATGCACATGTTTCAAATAGTCATGACTGATAGTAATCTATGGTTATATGCATTGCTATTATTGTTTTATGTTAGTTAACTTAATGATTAGGGTTATTGCAACTAAGATCTTGATGTTATATGTATCATGCTAAATTGGATTGGCCTATGCAGATGGTTAGGGTTACGACATTTAGGTATGAGTCGACTTGTTTGTGGCATTGACTTGTACTAATATAGATTGATCATACATATGTGATTGTTATGCATGAACGGAAAATGTTTATGAGCTTATGATGTCAACATGTTAGTTAGTTATTGTTATGGATATCATGATCTTATTTGTGTTTGAGCTGATGCGTTGTGAAGTTATATCATGCTAATCTAGCTTGATTGTGCAGACAAGCTAGCCTCCTATGAGATACATTAAGGTATGAATTTGTTTATGTTGTATATTTGGTGCTTGACTATTTTATTATGTCATTTATTTGGTGTTTGAGTGTTTGGTGTCTATTATTTCGTATCTAACATGGCATGTTTATAGTTTGTTTGAATTTTTGAATAATTGCATGATATGAGTACGTGTCTATAACATTGTGTGACGAAATGATCTTGTTTTAAGTTGATTTTACTCACACATATGTGTTGATATAGTTGACATGTACTTGAGTGTAATAGGTGACAATTGTAGCATTATGTCTAATGACTATGAGTTGACTATGGATTATGAAATAATTATTAGTCTTGGTAAAGTTTGATTTAAGATTGATTGATATGATTGCCTTGATATTTGGAACATGTGGTTGATATGTGTGACCAGTTGCATGGTAACATGGTTGGCATTGGTATGAAAAGGTAAGGTAACTAGTATGTTGTTATGTTTACTTATCACTGAAAGTTACATGTTTATGGTAGTATGATGCAGGGGATTACATGGTAGAGGAGATTTCCATGAAATATTAAAGAAGGCTCAGCTTGAGCTTTCACTTTGAGGTATTGGGAACCATGGGGATTGAGTCATGGTGTATATTGCTAGTCTTGTGCTTATCGTATTTTTTGATTTGTTGCATTTGATTGCAACTTGTTTATGGATGGTGCAGAACTATGCCACTTTGGTTGCAGTGTCATATCATTATTGGTTCTTCGTGTTTGTTTCTTGTTTGTTTCTTGTCTTGCCTTTTATGTTTTGATTCTTGGGTATTGGTTTGGGAAAGGGGGAAATTTAATGGGGCTCGGGGAGAGTTGTGTGGTACCCAACAAGTGATGTAAGGCCTGGATAAAGCTTAGTGCATGTATAAGGGCAGTTGAAGGAAAGCATATGAAAACTAGTTAGATTAGTTGGGTCCATTGAGGTAACTGGATTGTGATAGGAAAATCATGAGAAAGGTAATGTAAAGGGTAAAATGAATGGACTTGAGGTGTCAAATGCCTTGGCTATGTTGGGAATCATTGTTCTCAATGTTGTGTATGTTGTGAACAGATAGAGGAAGTTCTCTTAACCTTGACCTTATGATATCTAGTAATTATTTTGTGATCATGATTGTGATGACGTCTATATATGTATACATGTATGTATGTATGTCATGTTTGATAGGGTCATCATGGATCATTATTATTTTATTTTTATGTTTATACGCATACATGTATGTATGTCATTTTCTGATAGGGTCATCAGGGATAATGATTGTTTTACGTTGATGTTTATATGTATACATGTTTTTATGTATTTTGTTGCCTAACAGGGTCACCAGGGATCATTCTTATCGAGAAATGATTGCTTATGCAAGTGAATGGCATGAAGAGGTTTCTAGTTTATGAGGAATCAAGTGGGAAGAGTAGGCCTAACAAATATACGAGGTCAGTATCATGTGGTTGTGAGTTGATATTATGTGATTATACTATGTTTATATTTATGCTATGACGAACTATAAGGAGAGATAGATCAACGGAGTGAAAACAACGTGATCCACGACATGCTAGGATAAGCACGGATGGTAGAGAGACACTGGAAGCAAGGTTGCTTTGTAGAGATAGTATGGTTTTGGATTTGCAGTGCTATTGTTGTGTATATGTTGTGCATGTTATATATTTAGTGATTGTACCTATGGTGATGTGTAATGTTGTATATGTCTTATTATGTACATATGATGTTATGTACATATTGTTTATGAAATTTTATGTACATGTTGGTACAGATAGTGTTGTGTGAGTATTTCATATGCAATGTTGGGTATAGATGGTGCTATGTGCATGTTCGGTATAAGGTGTTGTGTACATATTGTACTATGCACATGATGGATATATGGTGTTGTGTGCATAAGGTGCTATGAGCATGTTGGATATGTAGTGTTGTGTACATATGACGCTATGTACATGTTGTATATGCAACACTATGTACATATGGTGTTGTGTGCATGTTGTACATATGGGACTATACACAAATGGTGTTGTGTGCATGTGGTGTTGTGTCCATGATGTACCTGTGGTGGTGTGCAAGTGGTGTTGTGTACATGTCATGCATGTGGTATCATGTACATGTCGTGCATGTCGTGTTGTGTATATGTGGTATTGTGTAAACATTGTATAGTTCGTGCGATGTACATATGGCACTATGTACACGTTATTCAGGTGGTGTCATGTACATGTGATGTTATGCACACATTGTGTAGGTGGTGTTGTGTACACATGGTACTGTGTACATGTTGTACATATGGTACTGGTGTACATGTGGTATCGTGCACATGCCATATATGATGTGTTGCAAGAATGAGGTAATATGTATGTGCATTATGTCGTCGTCGTATCGTGACATGTGTATTCATTGTGTTGTACTATGTGTACGTATATGTATTGTGTTGTACATCGGATGTAGGAGTATGAATTGTGTCGTGATGTATATCAAATGTAGGTGTATGTTTCGTGATGTATAGTAGGTGTAGGTATATGCATTGTGTGATGTCATACACTGCATGTGGATGTATATATTGTGATGTACATTGTGTATGTGTACGTGATTGAGGAGAAGCAAAGGCACTGGGTGCTTGTTGGGCATGGCAATCGATCTGTTGTGTGTACAGAAAGAACAAAGGTAGAAGTAACGACCGATGAAAGGTATGTATTAGTATTTTATTTCATTTTTATTATACATATGACCTATGATTTTGATTTATGATGGTTATATGTGATTTATGATTTTGGTTTATGACAATTGCATGCGATTCATGATTTTTATTTATGATGGTTGTGTACTGAGCTAACCCGATGTGATAAGTTTATACATAATGATTTGATCAAAGATGCTAGTTTGACTTGTTGTGACAGGAAGGAAACATAATTGAAATTGTACCTTATTGATGAGCTACCAATGAGATATGATGTGAATTTATTTCAATTTATTTTAAATCTAATGGCAGTTATGTGCTTAGTATAGGAAAGCATGGGAAATGTCCGGGTTGGTGTTGGTGTCCGAGTGTGCATAAACTATTCCACCCTTTTAACACATTAATTTATCAATCCAAGTGTGTACATTTTTGAAGGTAAAGCACAAGGTATATGTAGGGGCAAGGTTACAATCTAACATAAACCAAGGATTCACAACTAAAGAATCAAAGCATCGCTGTAATAGTAACTAGAAATAAATTGTAGGACTTAAAAAGGTATTCACATCAATTAATTAAAGAGCTGTAACAGCAATAATAAATTATCACATAATAGAAGAATCATCACACATAAAGAAAATATGCATCACCTTATCAGGAGAGTGGGCCCATCTCTTTGATCAAGGCTGCATTAATTCACAGCGAGGAGAAGAACAATAAACTTGCTCCCATTCAATTAATATATGAAGAACTGTTACAATGTCTGGCTCTACATAGTCTCCCCTTTGCACAAGAATAAAACCCCTTTTATAAAAATACATGGGAAAGACATATTCCCCCAAATCTGGCAACTAAAGCCAAAAAATATACAACTATTAGAACATCAACTAATTGACAAGAGAGAGAGAATAATAAAGATCTGAAATAAGCATGTGAGCAGGTAGGAGTTGGTTATGTCGTTGCAGCATTGCCGAACAATCGTTGTAAATGCGGGACTGCTACTGCGAGCTGTGAATGTGATACTTGTTCACTAAAATCTGCGTAAATAGCAAATTTTAGTAGTTCACATAGGAAAAACCCTGTGACCTTACTTCATCAATTAAATACTCTAAGAGACGTTAGAAGGGAGGTTTACCTTATGAGTTAATCACAATTAATGCATATCATTGGTGCAAAAATGATGAAAGGATAGGTGAAAATGTAAGGAAAAGATAGGCAAATTTGGTGCCCAACATCTCCCCCCAACTAGTCTTCTTCATGTCCTCATGCAACTCACCGCTTTCGCAAGTCTGGGTTAGAACATTTGTAGTCAGAGTGGAGCTCGTCAATATCATACTCATCTTCCATATCTGTTTGTGGGGGATTATATCCTTCTATGAGAAGAACATCCTTCCACCAATCATTTGGTACATTGTATGCTAGGATGTAGTGCTCTATTGGCAACCAAATGATGGGGAACCTGAACTGAAGTCCCATCCACCGGACCCCACATGTTTGGATTCATGCCACATATCTCGGCACCCGACTTAGTGCTCATGCAAAATTTGGCACCCCAAAAGGTTCCCTGTTCCAAATAATTGTAGGTGACATCATCCACCTCTTCTGACAATTATCAAGGGCCTCATCTTGAAACGTGACTATTTGTTTGACACAGAGGTCAATACACCACTTCTGTGTACCCAACATTCGTTCTTTATTTCCCTCAATTTCTAAAAAGGTGGTGTGCTTATTATACGTCGTCACAGAATGTTTGCTCTCCCCTCTTATCATAAGAGACTTCGTGTTTTGATTCAATTCAAATGTATTAGAAGCCTTCTGCCAGTTTATCTGGTTGATAGTATAGGAGATAAGAGCCCTTAAATGAATGTCCCCCACATATGGAACTGGGTTAAACTCTCAGTCAGTGCCAAGCAAGCATCCATGCATATAAAGCTCACACATCAAATGCTGGGTTATCATGTCATGGATTCTCAGTATACGAAGGAACTGCATAGAATCCTTGATCTCGTGACTAACCTCCTTCTTAATACCTTCCAAATAGAAGAAAATAAATTGCTCATGGAGGAATAGGGCATAACTAGGAGATGGAGGGTGACATGCCATTACCTGTTGTGCCAAGCTGAACATCTTTTCTTTGTCTGTCTTCAATTCCAACAATTATCCTTCCAATCTTTCCACTTTGAGCTGTTGCTTTGCATACCTCAACTGTAATATGTCCACTCATTCTATATACTCAAAGATAGCCTGGGACGATTATTCTTGGAACCTTTTCACCTCATTCTTGTAATGGGCCACGATGGATTTCTAATTTGAAATCTCAGCTGTTAAAAAGAATTCACGATTGTAGAACAAGTGTTCGATAGAATCCGTTTGGGTGGCAGCAGAGATTGTAGGCACATCATCTATCTGTGTTGTTTCTTCGGCCACCGTAACCTTAGGCTTCTTAGCCTGCCATTTATACTTTCTTACCTACTGCTTAAGTCGATGCACCTATCTTCTCAGCCTCCAAACATTTGTTTTCAACCACATCGTGTCTCTGAACTACAACTGATATCTCTTTTTAAGGGGTGATCTTCTCTACTTTCACGGTTCTATCCATTCTTTCTTAACAATCAATTCATCTGTCCCTACAACTGGTTTAGAAGGTGGTGGATTACTTGGAGGAGTATCCACTAGTCCATCTGCTGGGATTCCTTTACTTGGTTTCCCTTTCTCAGAAGCATTTGCTTCTTCATCCCTTTTAGAATCTGGGACATATGTTATCTGAACAATGCCGTCTTCAACCATATGATGTGCCCATTCTCTCGCAAGGTTTTCCTTCTCAATCTGTTCTTCTTACGACCTTGCAGAAAATCAGCAGCCAAGAGACTAGCAGTGGCTGAACCCTTTACCAAACCATCAAACTTCCAAATGGCAGGGACAACAACCTCCTTTTCTGAGCGTCGGGGAGAACGAGACACTCTTGGTCCTCTTGGTATGGTGGAAAAAAAGGGAGAATGGAAGATGTTCTCTCCGTGGTCTATACCAACCCTATCTGCTACCTTGAGCTCCTTCCCTTCATCAGCCATGATCTTGCTCTGGCCCAAGGCTCCTTCCTGTGTTACTCATGTCATGTGATTGACACTAGTTCTTGTGGGGCAGTGTCAACCTTAGGGCTCATTTTTTCCAAATTCTCCAGGACTGGATGGGTTGGTGGTGGTTCTTGTATGGCACCACCACCCATATCCAACATTTCTTGAAAAGGTGATGCTGGCATTGTTTTCTCTTGCACCTCATTAATGAAAGTGGATTCTTGTATCACTGTATCAATCCCATCCATCGTGTCCATTATTTCCTCCTTAATTGGTTCCACAATCGAGGTTGTTTCTTGTGTAACGGCCTTGGCTGTAGGACTGTCTGTCTCTTCCGTTTCAAGCTCCTTTTCTTGCTCTGGTTCTTCCTCTTTCATTTCCATCTCTTCAGGCTCTTCTTGGTCTAGATTTTCTTCCTCTACTGGTTCCTCCTCCATCCTCTCTGGCTCTCCTTCTCTAGCAGCTATAGCAGCTGCTACTTCCTCTTCTGTTGATTCCTGAAATATCGCCCAAGGAATTTGAAATCAAGTCAATGCATGCATGAATAGTAATCGAACCAGCCTGTGATTGGTGATGACTGCTAAGATCTGTCGCGAACACTGAGCAAACTGTGCCATCAATTGGAGGCTTTTTAGTAAAAAGAAGGCCATGTTCAAAGAAAAGACTTCTACTTGTGGAAATCGAAGACGAGTTAACACCATGAAATGATACTTAAACACAATGGTTAACTATCCCTCGCAAGTTATGTATTTCATAACAAAACCTGCTACATCACCTCACAGATACAACAAAGAATTTTGGTGATACCCCTGGCCTTTTTGAACGATGCTCTCACCAGCCTGCAGAAATAATTCTGGAAACTCCAGGAGGGGAGCTCTCCATGAAAACCAGCTCTGTCCTTGATGAGGTAATCCATTGACCTCTGCAACAACTTCCTCCGTGACAAGGATTTCTATCCCTCTAACCTGAGAGTAGTTCTCATTCAAATTGAGTGTGAATTCCACTGTAATCCCCTCGTCGAATCCCTGCAATCTGTTAAAGTAGATGTCTCAGCCTGCATTGATAAAAATTTGCCACACCTCTCTATTGCTACGGACCAGGGTGGTATCCTCCAGCTCATGACGCATAACCAACCCACCCATTGTTGTAGAAATAGTAACAGCACTTGGACGCAGTCGACTGTTGGGGAGAGAGTAACAACAACCAATTCAACAGTAATGGTAACAACATGGTGGAACGTGGGGTAAAAGGCGGTGAAAGCAACCGGTGATTTTTCGAAAAACGCAAAGGATTATGGCGAATCATGGTAAGTGCAATGAAATGGTTATGGTAATAAATTTGTATGAATTGGAAAAGAGTAATTGGTTATCAGAATGTATGTAATTCGAATTCCAATGCGTCGAAATGATTATACGACATGACGGGTTTTATCAGTGTACCGTTCGCACAAGGTTTAATAATGATATATGATCTGTCATTAATGTGGTTTTTAAATACATCATCGTTCACTTATGATGGCACCCCCCCAACTTAAATGTAGCCATCCACAGCACATAGATTTCTTGACGATGGAATATTTTAATTGAATCCATAAATGTCAACAGAGACATACCTGGCGACCTATCTGGTGGTGGAGTAAAGAAAAAGTAATCGGTGGGGTAACAACAACGGTGGAGTAACAGCAATGATAGAGTAACAACATCCGACACTTAGAAAATTTTTCAAGAGTAACAACAGCGGCGGAGTAACAACATCTGACACTTCGAAAAATTTTCAGGAGTAACAACAATTCTAGAGTAATAACACCCAAGGAGTAACAACCTCGGACACTAAGAAAATTTTCGAAGAGTAACAGCAACAGTGGAGTAACAACATCCGAAACTTAGAATTTTTTTCTAGGAGTAACAACATCTGACACTTAGAAATTCTTTCCAGGAGTAACAACAACGGTGGAGTAACAACATCCAACACTTAGAAAATTTTCCAGGAGTAATAACAGTGGCGAAGTAACAACAACGGTAGAGTAATAGCATCCGACACTTAGAAAATTTTCCAGGAGTAACAATAGAGGCGGAGTAATAACAACCAAGGAGTAACAACATCCGACACTTAGAAAATTTTCCAGGAGTAACATCAGCGGCGAGGTAACAACACTCAAGGAGTAATAGCATCCGACACTTAGAAGATTTTCTAGGAGTAACAACAGTGACAGAGTAACAACATCCGACACTTAGAAAATTTTCCAGGAGTAAGAGCAGTGGCGCTGTAACAACACCTAAGGAGTAACATCATCTGAAACTTAGAAAATTTTCCAGGAGTAATAGCTGTGGCGGAGTAATAACATCTGACACTTAGAAAGTTTTCTAGGAGTAACAACAGCGACGGAGTAATAACACCCAAGGAGTAATAGCATCCGACACTTAGAAAATTTTCCAGGAGTAACAGTAATGGCGGAGTAATAGCAACCAAGGAGTAACATCATCCAACACTTAGAAAACTTCTTGGAAATATCAGCAGCAATTATTACTTGGAAAATTTGTTAGCTCCACATCCTTGTATTTCGATAGTACTTCCTGCAAAAAGACAACAAGTAGTAGTAACAACATATTATTTTAAATGTATATGTTTTTTCCTTTTATTTTTTTTAGGAGAATGCAGAGGAGGAATTCTCTACACCAACAACCATCAAACCAGATTTAGACGGACGGCATCCCTAGAAGTTGGACGGTGGTATAATTTCATATTGTGTCTGTTCACTAAGAAGGAAGCACAAGTACCATCTATTGTAACCAATCCGACTGTTCCATTTTCAAACACAACATCTACTTCATAGGGTCCCATCCAGTGAGTGCGAAGTTCCCCCCTTTAATGTCTTTAAAGTAGGAGTCATAGAGTAGTGCCCAATCTCCTTTATGAAACACCTTATTCTTGATAAATTTATCGTGTCATTTCATTCTCTGATGTTGGATAGCAATAGTTTTCTGGACAACCATTGAATGGATTTCATCTAACCCATTTAAATGTTCGAGCCAGTGTTTCTGGACCTCTGATAAGTCCAATCCTTCTTCCAAAATTTTTATGAGCGTGCTGATCTCAAATTCTATCAGAAATAAGGGGGATTTCCCATAGACTAACTCAAATGGTGAAAACCTGGTTGTGTTCTACAATGTTGTCCTGTATGCTCAGAGAGCTTCAGGAAGTTTGTGAGACCAATCTCGATGATGGCTTGCTACAGTCTTTGTCAAGATATTTTCCAATACCTTGTTTGTACTTTCTTCCTGTCCATTCACCTGGGGGTGGTATGGAGACGTCACCCTGTGTTTGACTACATATTTCTTCATAATCTTTGCTATCAAGTGGGATGTGAATTGCGCCCCTCGATCTAAAACACTCTCCCATGGAGTACCATACCGAGCAAAAATCTCTTCAAAAATAAAATATGAAACCACTTGTTCCGTTACTTTCGCAACAGCTCTGGCTTCCACCCACTTAGTCACATAATGAGTGTAGACGAGAATGTGAACCTTTTGATGATAAGGTGGGTTAAAAGGTCCAACAAAGTCAATTACCCACTTCTCAAAAGGCTTGAGGAGTACCTGGGGCTGCAATGGCATTTCATCAGACCTTCTAGGCTGCCCCATTCGTTGACAACTGTCGGATCCTCAAACATAATCTTGAGCATACCGAAAAATAGAAGGCCAATAATATCCCATTTGCAACACCTTGTGGCCTGTTCCTTTATCTATAAAATTCCCTCTACAAGCACCATCATGGGAAGCCTGCAATATTTCGTCAATATCATTCTCAGATACGCAGCGCCGAATCTGCTCATCAGCCCCTGTGTGAAAAAGGTATCCTGCCATCCATGAATATTGGGTACTATGATGAATAATTCTTTGTTGTTCCCTATATGACAAGGAACGAGATACCTTCCCTGTAGCAAGATAGTTAGCAATATTTGCATACCATGGAGTGTTAGCAGAAATTGCAAAAAGATGTTCATCTAGAAAACTATCTTCTATATGTGGACTTTTAGCATTATTATCTAGTCTAGACAGAAAATCAGCAACCACGTTAACCTTTCTTGGTTTATCTACTATGGTGATGTCAAATTATTGAAGTAACACCAGCCATCTTGTAATACAACCAGGAGTAATGGGTTTATTCATTAGATACCTGATTGTTGCGTGATCAATGTGTACAAAGGTAGGATACCTATTAATATAATATTGTAACTTGTTGATGGCATATATGGTAGCAAGAAATTACTTTTCAATCACTGTGTAGTTTAACTCGGCATGAGCCAAGTTCTTACTAACATAGTAAACTACATATGGCACTTTGTCTACTTGTTGTCCCAAAACTGCCCCAACTACTGTCTGAGAGGCATCATCATGGATATGAAATGTTAATGTCCCGTCTGGACCTCGAAGGATTGGAGCTCTAGAGACACATTCCTTGAACTTCACAAAGGATGCATCACAGTCACCTGTCCACACAAAATCTGCATCTTTTGTCAACAATTGAAAAAGTGGATGTGCTATCTAAGCAAAATTTTCTATAAAGCGCCTATAATAACCAGCACAACTGATAAAGTTGCGTACTTCTGTGGGCATTTTTGGTATTGGAAAGTGCAGTGTTACCTCTACCTTAGCTAGATCCATCCGAATTCCAGCAGCTGAAAGCAAATGTCCCAGAACTATTCCTTCCTCCATCATCATGTGGCACTTCATTGTACTCAAAGAGACATGCATTTGTTTACATCCTTCAAGAACTTTTTCCAGATTTTCCAGCTCTTCTTCAAATGATTTCTGTATGGAGTAAAATCTTCCATATAGATTTCAGCACTGTCATCAACAAGATCAGAGAAAATCCCTAAAATTTCCCTTTGGAATGTTTCAGGTGCATTACATAGACCAAATGGATGTACCTGGTATGTGAAAGTTCCCCAAGGGCACGTGAAAGTGGTTTTATTCTAATCCTTGGGAATTATTTGGATTTGGTTGTACCCACTAAACCCATCCAGGAAGGAGAAGAACTTCTACCTAGCCAAACTATCCAAGACTTGGTCAATGAACGGTAAAGGGAAATGGTCTTTCTATATTTCCTTGTTTAATTCTCTATAATCTACGCATATCTGATATTTACCATTTTTCTTGGGAACAATCGCCAATGGGGAAACCCATTTGCTATCCGAGATGGGGTAAATAAATCCTACATCTAGTAGCTTTTGAAGTTCTTCCTTGACAATGTTTTTCAGAGTAGGGTTCATTCTCCTCTGGGGTTGTCTCACAGGACAACAATCCTTTTTGATGTATATATGATGGGTACATAGATTGGCAGGAATCCCCTTCATGTCTGTATAGTCCCAGGCGAAGGATTCTTTGTGATTTTGGAGAACATCTAGAAGCTGTTTGCTCCGGGATTTTGACAGATTTGGGCTAATATTCTTTCCTGGCTCTATCTCTAGAGAAATACTATCATGAGACACAGTTGTAGGCAGTTCTTCAAATCCATCTGTTGTTTCAATACTTTCCTATGTTTCACAGCTCAAGATAGATTCTAGAATTCGTTGACTTGAATCTAAAATAGAACAGGGGTCGCTAATGAAGGTAGTATTTGTATCATCCTCAGTTTCTGTTTTCAACTAAAGAGCCTGCCCAATAGTAAGAACTAGTCTTAATTCTTCATCTTCAGACTCAGACTCTTCCTTTGGTAGAGGTTTCTTATGACAAGATGGTTTCACTAATGGCCTAGGTTCCGTAGGAGTGTATAACACAATGTTTTTAGTAACCTACCCATTTGAGATAACCATATTTCCAGAACGACACCCGATGTAGGCGTCCGCGGTTGCCAACCACGGTCTTCCCATAATCAAGGGGTGGCCACCAGGTGGGGACTGTTTTTGTAGCACTAGGAAATGCACAAGATAATGCCATTAATCAACTGAGATTCTAATGTCTTCTAACTTTCCTACCAGTTTAATTGTAGACCTATCTGCTAATTCTAGCACATTAGGTGTATGTTTAAGGTTTCGAAGACCTAACATATGCATAGCCTCAGTAGTGATGACATTTATAGTGACACCCTAATGTACCAGTACATTCATAATTTCCACTCCTTTAATTTGTACACTTAGAATTGGGTTCCCCAGATCCCCATATTTCACAGGCATAGCCTTTCCCTGCATAGAATCTGATAACTTTCCCATCACATGAATAGTGAGCGGGTCCCTTGATCTCTTTCTAGGGTTTTTAGCACAATATTCCCTAAGCATTTTTGCATATATAGGTACATCCCTCATAGCTTGTAACGGGGAATCTTAACAAAAAAAATTTGTAACTCCCTTAAATGTCAAACTCAACTTGAGTGATCTGTTTACTCAAGGCCAACCTTTCAGGATAGGGCAGGTCAACTCAGTATTCTTGAGTAACTGGAAGTTGAGGAGGCGTTTGATTGTTACTGGCTTGGTTTGATTTCTCTTCAACTGTTTCTGGCTCTTTAACCTCACTGTCAACTTGTTCAATAATAATAGGTGAGGGTTGAGCATCTACTACCTGCCTGGATCTCAAGTTCATCTCATAAAGTTCTACGATAGAGATACTGTAGGAAGGCAAGTTGAGAGTATCAGCTTGTTGAGCCCCTTTATCGTTAGGATTCGGATTGGGTTGGACAGGAAGTTGAGGGAGAATAGGCAGATTACCAGGAGGTATGTTAGAGGGCAACTGAAGTTCCTATTATGGTATCGATTGGGGAAATTGTCAAGGAGTAGAGGGTCCACGCCAGCTTGGGGCCCATGAAGAATTCAAACTAGTTTGAGGAGCCCACTGTTGCTAGGGTGGAAACTGATATTGAGGCAACATTAGTGAATAAGGCATGGACTCAGGACCAATATTAAAATTTTTAAAATACTAAGATGGATCCTGAAACATACCTTAATTTATAGTTGGTGGTTGAGGTTACCATGGCTTTTTGGATCCCATGAAGTATATTTGATCCACCTCTTCACCTATCCCTTGAAATACCACCTTCAATCGTGGCAAGGAGGGGCATGAACTTGTTGCATGACTTAGCTCGCAGATTGCACATTCTTCCATGTAGTTCAATGGAAATTCTCTAGGTGGATGTTTCTTTCTACACTTCAGGAAAAATATAGCCATAGTCTTTTCCAATTCCATATGTTTCTGTTTTACTTGTAGTGTGTCCATCTATGCAGACAAGGTACTCAATATATCAGTCCTTAAGTTATCCAGCAGTTTTCCAATTTCTGTTTTCATGACACCGCCACCAGATACTTTATTGACCAAATTCCTTGGTTATTCCTTGCAACTCCCCTCGAGCACTAGATGCACAGCTCACAGATGGTATCGAAGTCCTCTTTTGATATATCTTGCTTTCTGACTATGTTTAACAGTTCTAGAGAGTCTTCTCGAAAAGCTCGGAGAATGATAACTTTCAAAATGTCCTTATCCAGGTTAGAATGACCTGACCTCTCTAGCGTGTATTTAAAATGTTCCACACAATCCTCCATATTCTTGTCTTCCTTCTGCATGAACTTAAAAATCTCTTCCTTAATATCTTGAGATTTGCAGTAATCTTGATACTTATCCAGAAAATAGGTTTTCATCTCTTCCCATGTGGAGATAGTCTTTCCTCCTAGACCTATAAACCATCGCAAGGCTATCCCTTTTAATGTATCAGGGAATATTTTCAGTTTTTGTTCATCGGTTAGGTAATCATATCCCCGACACACAATATCAAATTCAAAAAGGAATGTGTCGGCATCTTTAGAAGTCAACCCATGAAAGCTAGGTAAAGTTGCCAAAGGAATGGGCTTCATTAGTGCGCTAGCCCCAAGATCTCCAATTGCGAAGTCGATAGTAGAGGTTGTGGGTGCCATAAATATTCTCTAATAATCACTGGGAATATCTGCAGGTTCTGCATGGAATGATGGAGGCGGTCTTATCATGGAGGTCTAAGTTGCCTTAACAGCACTCCCCCTATCTCGTGGTGATAGGAATACCCTCACAACTCCTTCCTCCCTACCACAATGACGTAATTCCTCAGACCCCTTCCTTGAAACTTCTTCTTCCCTACTGGAATGGGTTGGTTCCTTAGATCTTCTGCTTACAACTTCTTCTTCCTTTGTTACCAGCAATGGTACTTGTCCATCAGGTACATTGCTTCATACTTCTTCTACTGCTGGAAGGGTTTGCTATGTTAAATCAACAGGAGGTACTATAGATAGCACTGGCTATTCAACAAATTGTCCCTCTGATTTCATTCGAGTCATCACCCTCACAGCAGCAAAAGACAATGCCTCTGATTCAGCTCTTGTGATGATTTGTTGGATGTAAGTGATCCTTCCCAAATCTTGTCCTCCTTTCTTCCGGGATTTTCCTCTACCCCTTTTATTTGAATCATTGTTCATGAAAATTACTAAGATAGAAGAAAAGAAAACGGCTGAAAGGAAATCTAAGACTCGGGACCTGGAGCAGGGTGTCAAAAGACAATTCCCTCCCTAGGAGGAGAGATTAGACAAGAAAATAAAATGACTAAAAGGAAATCTAAGGCTCGGGACCTGGAGCAGGGTGTCAAAAGACCATTCCCTCCCAGGACGAGAGATTGGGTTTTAACAACTCAAGAAAATTCAGAAAAATCAACCAAAACAAAGCGACTCGGGCCCAAAAATGATAAAAAGCAACAGAAATCAAAATACTAAGCTCAGGACTTAGAGCAGGGTAGCACTTCCCTCCCTAAGATGAGAGATTGATCCTTTGGTCAATGTAGATCATGTCTTGCAGCTTGTTAGCCTTCCTTGGCAGCAATGCCAAAATGTTGGTGTCCAAGTGTGACTAAACTATTCCACCCTTTTTCCACATTAATTTATCAATCCAGGTGCGTACATTTTTCAAGGTAACACACAAGGTATATGTAGGGGCAAGGTTACAATCTAACATAAACCAAGGATTCACAGTTAAAGAATCAAAGCATCGCTGTAACAGTAACTAGAAATAAATCACAGGACTTAAAAAGGTATTCACAACAATTAATTAAAGAGTTGTAACAACAATAAGAAATTATCACACAACAGAAGAAACATCACACATAATGAAAATACGTAGCACTTGATTAGGGGAGTAGGCCTAGCTCTCTGATCAGGCCTATGTTCACTCACAGCTAGGAGAATAACAACAAACTTGCTCACATTCAATTAATATATGAAGAACTGTTACAATGTCTGGCTCTACACGGCCTCCCCTTTGCACAGGAATAAAACCCCTTTTATACAAATACATGGGAAAGACATATTCCCCCAAATCTGGCAACTATTGCCCAAAAATATACAAATATTAGAACATCAACTAATTTTCGAGAGAGAAAAAACAATAAAGATCCGAAATAAGCATGTGAGCATCTGGGAGTTGGTTATGACATTGCAACGTTGCTGAATCTCTATTGTAAACGTGAGACTGCTGCTGCAAGCTGTGAATGCGATACCTGTTCACCGAAATCTGCAGAAATAACAAAGTTTAGTAGTTCGCATAGGCAAAACCCCATGACCTTACTTCATCAATTAAATATTCCAAGAGATGTTAGAAGGGAGGTTTACCTTGTCATTTTATCACAATTAATGCATATCATTGGTGAAAAAAGGATGAAAGGATAGGTGAAAATGTAAGGAAAAGATAGGGATATTTGGTGCCCAATAGCTGGGTGGTTGAAACTGACTACAAGAATTAGTAGTTGCAGTGAAAGAAATTGGAACATGTAGTAGTATGTTGCTTGTTAGAAAATCAGAAAGGCAATAAATATTTTCTTGATCTTGATAATTACTTGTGAAGTTTATTATTATTACGATTCTTTATATATTCTTTCATTAGTTCATCAAGAAATTACCAAAAGAAACAACACATAAAACAATAGACACTAGATGCAGGCACATGCCAGGAAAAAACCCCCCTCGAGGGGAAAACCCAGTCAAGATAATTCTTACTTTCAATTGTATTCTTTGAGACTCTTCACCCTAGACAAAGACTAGACCTTCCCTCCACACCATGTCACCCTCCCTGAATTTCGACCTCTTCCCAACAACTTCGGCTATGCATAAACTTACTACAACTAATAGCTTCAGACAATAGTGAAACTTGGAAGACTTCGATCTCCCAATCTAGGGAATGAAATAGAGAGAGAGACACACACCAAAAATTCAATTTTCCTTTTCTCCTTAGAGTTCCCCAAACTCATATTCACTTCAAATTCCCGATAACAGACTTCGTACCTTTTCCCACTTACAAGAGAACTTCGCACTTCTTCTCAGCAACAAGTGATTTCTGCACTTCTTCCAACTACAAGAGAATTCAAACTTGATGAGAGAATTATGCTCCAAATGAATTCAATGACCTTCCTTTTATAGGATTCTTGTGGGGTCAAATAGGGTTCTTAAGCTGACTTGATCTTGTCTTAGGACAACATGGTGTGGAGGTTACATAATTCATATTTGACTCAATCTATAACCTTTTTACATTATTCAAAAGCCTAAAAAGGGTCTCTTTAAATTTACAATAACTCCATAGTCTCAGAATAAATCCTAGAAGTCCACAAAAGGGAATTTGACCTAAAACAAGGTGAACCAAGCATGAAACCCATGATTTAATAAGTCATAATAATAATAATAATAATAATATTTTTCTTTATTCTTTTGACAAGTACATTACATAAAGACTTAAGTACATTATTGAATACCAAACATATTTACATTTTCCAGCACTCCCTCTTAACTAGGGAGGTATTCATAATGTAAAACTACAATGGAAAATCTAAAACTATATGACCACGAAGAACTTTAGGCAATGCAATTGCATGGACTAAATTCCCGACTAGGAAAATCTATCCAAACAGACACTAAACGGTTTAGGCACAATAATTCCATGGACTAGATTCCTGAACAAGGCAATCTATCTAGGTGGGACTAAGATGGACTCAAGCTTTCAACCCCTCTAGGTACCCTCAGGCTTACTTGCTAACCATCAACCCAAAATCCAGGTGTGTATCCAAAACAAAGCTCAATAACTAACACCATCTTTCCAACTTCGAGAGTCAGACATCAACAAAAATTGTCAGCGAGATGTCTTCCCATGCAATGCTTCAGTCACAAAGCCTCAACACCCCTTGATCCAATAGATCAAGAATGCCCAAACTCTCCCAATCAAACTGATTTGTTATCAGCATCCTATGAAATCCTTTGAGAGATTCACTTGTACAAACACAACCCCAATAAATATTATTCTTTCATACGTACATAATGAAATACAAACCTCTGGTGTCTTTCAGATAACGGATGTTGCTTCATAACTTTTCATAGTAGGACTATCAACCAAATTTTTGACAAAAGATTCCTCAATAATACATTTTTATTCCTTCTTCATATGCAGCAACATATGCTTCAATCAAATCCTTCTTTCCTTCTTTCAACAACACCTCAAAATACATTCTTCAATTTCCTTCTCCTACACATGGCCTTCACTAAAACTTACGGTTATTAGTCCTAGTCTAGTGCATGCCACATGAAGCAGAGAATCATATATGCCACTCCCTCTTAAATAGATACGATCTAACCATTCCTATATAAGGAATATTCTCAACCATCCTCTTATCCTAGGGAGCAGGGAAAATTTTAAGAACCCCCCCAAAATTTATATGTATAATAAATGGGCGAATCTCCATGGTATATAGGAAAAATGGAAGACGATTTTATCAATAATATAATATGTATATATAATTTTTTGGTGAATCTCTCACCAGGCATGGCAAATATTTTACTCAATTATAAAACCTTGTAATATCTTGGTGATTCTTTCACTAAATAATAAAACTTTGTAAGGTCCTAGTGAATCTTAGCATTGTAAACTCTTAGAGAATTTTTTGAAAACGTATAAAACCATATATGACAGGAGCCACATGGTGGCAATATCACTGTTTTTTTCACATTTCCACGAAATGGAACTTGTTTATAAAATTATAAAAAAGCCAACCAAGTCCCTTATAATATGCAGGTAAGCTTATAACAGAGTCTGATACATCTACTATGCTTTTCTTCATTCAAGTGTCATAGTTGCTATACTTAACACTGTGAATCACAACTCTCTCAGAACTCAACTCTATGGTGTAATTAAAACCTTTGGAAATTGAATCTGACAACTCTATAAAAAGGATTAGTGAAATAGAAGCTTTTGTGAATGAGCCTAGTAATTATCACTGCTAAACAATCAATCCAGACTATGAAGTCTTCCATCTTCATCACAATCATGCTCACGATCAAGGGAGTGCGACCACCTAGCCTGACATAATGGCCATCATAGCTTCCAATAATCAACAACCACCTTGCAAGGACATCCTAGCTCATGTCTCATGAATTTTATTCATCAATCTTAAATAATATAAATCTTATAAAGATAATATTAGAATCCTCTCCGGATTCAGTGTTAATACAAGGGTAAAGGAAATTTTCTAGCTTAAGGCACTAGCCAATACCAACTTTGGTATTTGTGACCCCTTTGTGGGGATGCACCTACCCTGCCCTGTTGGGTTTATGCCTTGTAACATAGTTCAAGGATCACAAGACTTTGCAATCTTCCTACTCCATTAGACACACTTTATATGCTATACATAGTGAATGGAAAAGAAGCATTATAGAACACACAATTTCACAGAAGGAAGAAAAATCTTAGCCAGTTCAATATAATAATCTTAACCACTGACTAATAAAGAATAACAAGTAGTGTAATGAACTGTTCCGAGTTATTTATTTACAAGCTGTAAAGAATGTAGTGGAATGGAAAATATTACTTAGGCAACTCTTCAATATTTTCTACTAATATGTCTATGCATGTACATATGAAATTAAGAGCATTGTTGAATACAAAGTTTCCTTTTCTCTTGCCTCCATTTTGACAAATCAATGTGAAATCAGTGTCACTTAGAATCTCATTTCCTATGTGGATGTTTTGACAAATCAATGTGAAATCAAAGTAACTTTGAATTTCCTTTCCTATGAGGGATCACATCCACAGTTGATTAGTAAAATATAATCTACTATATATTATGTTCAAGAAACTAACTGCAATCTACAGTGGAAAAGAGACCTCAATTCTTATTCTAAATTTGAATATCTCAGGACAACATAAGAGATAAAAATGCATATGGCCTTAGTAGCTAGAAAACAATCACTCCATCATTACAAGACCACCTAGATTTCGGCACTTAATCTAAATAATGGCACTAGTTGTAGTGCTTATTTGCATTAACACCATGAAAAAGCAACAACAATGTTTCAAAGTACACTTACTACAAAAGTTGTAACGTTCTGAGAATATTTAATGATAGCATCTAAACCTCATAGCTATGGTGGGGAAACTAGGGAACCCAAATATTGGAAGATATCTCATACCAAATCTGAGAAGAAAATAAAAAAGGGAAAAAATCAAAATCTATAAATCAAGCAATGAATTGTTTACAAGTCAAATACAATTCCTTTAACTAACAGTTAAATTGTGGTGATATATTTAAATATTTAGTAAGATGGTAACTTCAAACCATGGAATATTACCTTTGTCATTACTGTCATCCCTCAGTGACTGAGATTAAAAATCAATACTTATGGAAAGTTTGTAAGAAATTCTGTGAAATAGTAAAGCGTAACCTCTATTTTCAAGCAACAAAATCAAGACATTGTTACATCAAGAGCCATAATTGATACATAATCAATGAATCAAGTCCTTTTATGGCACAAGCTTGTTTCAAAACCTCTATTTTCTCAATAAAAAAATCAAGACATTGTATGTGGTTATTGCCAAAAGGAAACTGCGTTCTAATTTGGAAGAGGATCTTATGAAAATACATCGATTTATTCAAAGCTACAAAGCCTAATGGGTTACTGAAAAATAAGTTGGAATATGGGATCATGATACTTAAATTGAAAAAATATTTTCCTCTTAGAAACATTACAATTATACAATGTTTTTTGAAAGCATTAGAATTTGAAATTGGGCCTTTCTATCAAGACAAATTTTCATTAACATAATGTACTTTCCTACCTGAAACGTTGTAGATATCCAAGAAAAACTTGAAAAGCATAAGAGAACTTAGCATAATGTACTTTCTTTCCTTCCTTAACATTCTTAAAGAGTTGAGGTTCCCCAAGTCATCAGGTAACTTTCGAAGGAAATGATAGTTAGTAATAGTCCAATTCAAAACTGAAGATGTGTCACAAATATGAGGGGGCATCTCCTCCAAATCACAAAAGTGCTTCAGGTTAAAATCTAGCATTATTGGAAGCTTAATGTTCGACTGGTTGTTATTGAACCCAGACATTTTTCCATTCTTCACTAAAAGCTTAAAGATAGCTTCTCTAAGTTCTACATGACTTTATTATGCTCTTGAAGTGGGGGCACATGCAGGCTCTCCAAGTGAATAGTCTTAAATTAAGTGAAGATAAGGCCAATAGATCATTCAGTGTGGATCTCTTTAACCCATAATTGAATACTATTAGAACTTTCAAATTTTTCATGGAACTCAAAAATGTTGGAAGAAAGTATTTGCTTCCAAAAAGAGTAAAACTAAAGCCTCTGCTTGAGGACAATTGATGTCACACCACTAACACCTCTCCATGGAATCTATATAGGTAAACCACAAATGTAGAATTCCATTAAAATATTGTGTTTATTGAATACACGAATGAAATCATTTCATTTCTTTAAAATATCTTTTGAAATCAAAATTACTGAAATTACATATCGATAACCTAGTGGGTGTAGGATAAAATTCACCCGTTTCATTCACAGAAAGCATGAGAATAAACCTAATACTATATATACAACCAAGAAAAATTCAAATTCATCACTTCTAGGGACCTTGTAACCACCCTGCCAATACAAAAGTATGTTCTTGTTTGTAGTTAGAAAAATTACCCAAATTACAATCTGTTTACTCCAGCATATGTCGGAAAGTTATAAAAGGATGACTAGTGTAATCAATCCACTCCTTTTAGCCCTTGATTTGTTTCAGTTTAAAACAGAAGTATACAAATATACTTGTCCAATGTCTATGCTTTAACCATTCACCTTAAGATGTTTTTACAATATAATTTCCTAAGTCTATTTAATATCTTCATTATCATAAAAACCAACCTATATCCATCTTAACTCCACATCTACCACTCTTAGGGGGATGAAATCTATTTATCCCTCTGAGCACTTGGTAGACCCAGAATTAAGATGGATCTAAGATGATAGAATTTCCCCTTTAAATAGTCTATGCTCACATGAATACCATGGTATTACCATGGGTCAATACCATGGGTTATCATAAACCTGGAGCTTAAAAATTACTATTAGTAATTTATAAAAATTAATAGTTGAATTTTATTTTTATTTTTATTTTAATCAAGCTAAAATTTTTAAGATACATTCAGTTACAACATCCATTTTTACTCTTGATCCACCAAGCCCCGAGAGGGATCAAATATTTTTTCACTCTATGCTAGTTTGCATATCACGATATTTGATACCTCTCGGGGGTTAGTAGATCTATAGTAAAGATGGATCTATGCTGGTTTAATTCCCCCATTTAAATAGGCTACATTCCAGGTGAATACCATGGGTCAATACCATGTGCCATTTTGGTGAATACCATGGGTCAATACCATGTGCCATTTTTATTTTTATTAATACTAATATTAGGGTTAATAATGCTTTTTTCATGGTATTAATAACAATATAGTCCATGGTATTTGTCCCATAGTATTTTGCCCATAGGTTTCACCTAAATATAACACATTTTTTGAGTGTTCATAAATATAAGGTGGCTTATGGAGTAAATATAAAAAAAATGTTTTATTTGTTTACCATACCTCTCGTTTATTTATATTTTTATTAATTTACCATACCTCTTTTACAAATATGGTATTTGGCCCATAGGATTCACTTAAATAAAACCTGTTTCTTGAGCCTTCATAAATAGAAGGAGGGTTATGGACTAAATATAAAAACAGGTTTTATTTATTTACCATACGTCTAGTTTATTTATATTTTTATTTATTTACCATACCTTTTGAGTAACTATAAAAAGACATTTTATTTATTTACCATACCTCCACTTTACTTATATTTTTATTTGTTCACACCCTTGCATGTATATAAGGTGACTTATGGAGTAAATATAAAAAATGTTTTATTTATTTACCATACCTCTCATTTATTTATATTTTTATTAATTTACCATACCTCTTTTATAAATATGGTATTTGGCCAATAGGATTCACTTAAATAAAACCTATTCTTGAAAATAGGCGAATGGAAGGTTGTAGCTCCTAGTTTCAAGGGCTAAATTTACCTTTTTTACCCTCTCCCTTAAAATAAGGTGGGCTATTTGAGGTGATTTGTAAAAATGTGCTATGATACAAAATATTCGCCCACTAAAAATTTAAAACCGCTTAATTTCGCCAAAGAGCGAACATTCACCCCTAAAATTTTCTATGCTAGGGAGATTCCTTTCATTCAAGCTCTCTCTCAACCTAGGGAGAGTTCATCCAGAATCCCTCTTAACCTAGGGATTTCTACTTCTTCATTTTGTCATAAATCTTTCATGGCTTCCAACTATTTCATCAAAGTTATCCCGATCATGCATATCACATCAATGAGCATCTTAACCAAGTTGAGATTGCCTCCTGCACAACTTCAATAGCAGGTACAACCAAATCTACAGAAGCATGATGTTAACCATATCGAAAATACGAAATGGCATTTCAACTTTATTAATATCAAATACCCAAACTTAATTATAAACAAGAGACATATAATTTTCAACATCTTGCTAAGGACTTTTTCATACACCCTAAACTACTTCAACTTTCATTCCATCTAGGGTTTAAATGTGTCTTCCAAAGGCATGACAACATATAGAAAAAATTGGAAACAATTCACACAAATATAGATCTACAAAGCATCTATCACCGTTTAAAAATACATATGTCACACTTCTCATGAGGGATTCATACAAATCCTAGATTTCATACAAAAGAATCGATAAAATTCAATCACAACTTAGTCATTAACCTAACCAACTTCTACTAGGGTTAGTTCAAACCACTAGATTTCAATCAACCTTCAAACAATCATTAACATGACCATATACCATTAGGGTTAGTTGCAAACCCTAGATTTCCGAGAAATCATCAATCTCAACCAAAAATTCAAACTTCAATAGTCTTTCACAAATCTCAAATTAACATATAGTCATCATATATCATATATTTTTAGTTCGACTAAGGTTTAACTCCAAAACCCTAGAATTCCATTTTCACAATTTCAACAATCTTACATAGATCTCAAATCATCATATTTTAGAGATTTTACTTTGACTAAAGTTTAACTCCAAAACCCTAGAATTCCACAATCTCAACAATCATTAAACACATAAATATCATATTGTTACATTTCACACAAGACAATGTTACTACTAGGTTTTAACTGCAAAACCCTATATTTTCATTTTCAACAATCATCTAATAGATTTCGGATTGTTATATAACAAATAGTTTAACTTCACTATGGTTTAGCTACAAGACCCTAGATTTCCAGATATATGTTAAGCCCCCAGGGCCTAAATGGCTCAATTTTCACCCATGAGCTACTTTCGTCAATGGATTAGTTTGATCCTCATCCTAGAATCTCATACAAGGTCTTCCATTAAATCCTAATACTTATTACCATAAGAGATTAGGTTAACACATATATCTAGGAACTCATAATCACTCAAAAGCATATCATGTGCCCAATAACATTAATACATCTGATCTAAACCAAGCTAGGGATTCAACCAAGAAGACACACCTATTCATGCCTAGATTTCATCATCAAGAAAATATATTTCACATTATGTGTTAGTCAACCCCAACATCACAAATATCAATAAGAGTTAGACATATGACCATTTTTATTACACTAAGGTTTGATGAGACAAACACATCCATACCAAGGAAATCATTTCTAAGACAATATAAGGGTCTTGCTCATACATTCCACCAATGAGCCAGCGTTCCAATGTACAAACATAGTAAACCCTAGATGATCTAGGGTTGCAATGTAGAAACATAGTAAACCCTAATGAGCTATGGTTCCAATGTAGAAACATAGTAAATCCTATATTACCAAAACTTCAAAGGTTTCAAGACCTTGTCACTCAACCCTAACAAGTTAGGATTTCTCGATCATACGAAAAATCCAAACATGACATCATCAATAAAACTTCAACTAGCATTTCACTGTATTCCTAAGCAGGTTAGGGTTTCAGACATTCACGATAGCATACCCTTTAGTTAGGATTTTATATAACATGTCTAGGGTTCTACAAAATAAGTGAAGAGTGGGGTGGGTATATTTATTAAGAGATGAATAACCCAAACAAGAATCACTAAGATTTAATATAGCTAGTCATAACAAAGTTAGTAATAGATCATCAAATGAAAAATCCTTTCAATCACTGTATTTAAAACATACCTTTGTTTCTTGACTAACCTTGTCTTGAAATATCCTTCTTCTTCAGATGTTTTCCCTAACCCAGACAACAGATGGAGAAATGTGATTATTATTTTAATATAATATTTGAGGACATGAACCCAAAACTAAAAAGACATGAAATACTTATCTTCACAAAGGAGGTTGCCACAGTATCTTCTTTAGTGATATTCGTAGTCCTCATCCCATTCTTCAAACTTTCTACTTGACCAATGTTATTAATAGTGAACAACTTCGACAAGGCTTCATACATCTCCTAAGCATGGTTGATGTTATCTATGAATGGGACAAGATTGTCTTTTATCCCTTCTACCATTAGAGTCATAGCCACCAATTCTAAATCCCTGAATTTTGCTTTGTCAGCATCATTGGCTTCTTTTGCAGACTTCTTTACATTTCCTTTCACCAATCCAACACCTTGTTCTTCTTGAGGATTAGGTCAATCCTCTTCTTCTAGGATCTGAAGTTAGATGCTCATTCAAGTTTGTTCTCACCCTTGATTGAGTTACACATATTCCTTGAATATAATAGATTCCTTCCCTAAGATAGTACCTATGAATGGATCAAGTGCTTGAGACTACCTTTTTCTTCCTTCTTCACCAAAGCTCTGATACCATGTTAGAAAATTAGAAATGTGGTAAATATTTTCTTAATATTGATAACTACTTGTGAAGTTTCTTATTATTATGATTATTTATATCTTCTTTCTTTAGTTCATCAAGAAATTACTAAAAGAAACATCACATAAAACAATAGACACCAGATGTAGGCACATGTCAGGGAAAAATCCTCCTCGAGGTGAAAACCCAGTCAAGATAATTATTCCTTTCAATAGTATTCTCTGAGACTCTTCACCCTAGAACAAGACCAGACCTTCCGTCCACACCAAGTTAGCCTCCTAGAATTTTGACCTCTTCCCAACAACTCTGATTATGAAGCAACTTATGACAACTGACAACTTCCAGCAACAGTGAAACTGGGAAGACTTTGATCTCTCAATATAGGGCACAAGAGAGAGAGAGAGAGAGAGACCGAAATTTTGATTTTCCTTCTCTTCTTAGACTTCCCTAAACGCACATTCACTTCGGCTTCCTAGAAGCAGACTTTGTACTGTTTCCTAGCTACAAGAGAACGTCACACTTCTGCCCAACAATAAGAGATTTCCACACTTCTTCTAGCTACAAGAGAATTTGAACTTGATGATAGAATTATGCTCCAAATGAATTCGATGTCCTTCCTTTTATAGGCTTCTTATGGGGTCAAATAGGGTTCTTAGGCCGACTTGATCTTCTCTTAGGCCGACATGGTGTGGAGGTTACATAAATCATATTTGACTCACTAATTAACCTTTATACATGATTCAAGAGCTCAATAAGGATATATTTAAATGTACAATAGTTCTATAGACTCACAATAAATCCTAGAAGTCCACAATGGGGACTGTGACCTAAAAAAAAGTGACCCAACCATGAAACCCATGCTTTAATAAGTCAAAATAATAATAATAAAAATTATTTTCTTTATTCTTTTGACAAGTACATTACATAATCACTCAATTACATTATTGAAGACCAAACATAGTTACATTTTCAAACTCTGGTAAAGCACTTCAAGAGCAGGGTCATTATGGGACACTGGTACCCAATAATGTCCATTGATTTCCATGAGCATGTTATGAACGGTATGATGGTTTTGAGGCAAGTATATTCCTTGGTTGTTTGACCTTTTGATGTGAGGAAACCTTGACAAGGGATGGATTTCTTGGGATAGGGGATGTCGAGGAACTTGGAAGGTGAGTGACTACACGAAAGGGGTGACCCAATTTCCCAAGGGACTATTTAGCAGAGAAGGGAAGCCCACGGATGGAATCTGTTTTGTCATTAGCATTGCTATATGGAATCATATGCACATTGGGAGTGTGCCCTGAAACAATGAATCAATAACTTTTCATTGAGAGGACAAGTGGTGCTAGATCGTAGTGCTGGACATTGGATGCATATTTGACCTTGCGGTAGAATTTGGACTTCCTGGGAAGGAGGTGAATCTGAATATTACATTGACTGTGGAAGTGTTAGCCTCTGGATTCCCTTGTTACGGATGAAAGCATCATATCCTTTTATTTTATGGATGAGAAAATGTGCATGTGTATATGTGTATATAATTGTAAATACTATGTCAAGTTGGATTTATAAAGCTCCATACACAGTATGGTTATTTGTTGGTTGAAGCAAATGTGTATATGTGGTTTATTGTAAATACCATAATGAGGTATGTTATAAAGCTCCAATAAATGGTATGTATATAATATCTTCAACAATGGTCATTGTAAATGCTACAACAAACTATGTTGTAAAGCTCCATGGGTACTATGATTTTTTTCAACGATCTTGCTGGTTTATAGGTGTCGTTGAACACCAAGGACGGTGTTCCCCAAGGGGGAGGGTTCTGTAACAACCCTAGTTATAAATTCATGTAAAAATATATAATACCATGGTAACAGAACATGTATTCCAAGATGAAATATGGGAAAAACATCCTAGTGGGTTTTCATTTGGTTTAATGTGGATAAGGAAATTGGAAAAGGAAGTGGCAAAGGATTTGAAAAGGCAAGAGGCATTAATTGACATTTTATTTATGAAAATAATGGAAACTAGGAGAAAATGAAGGTGAAAGGTCACAGGATGCATGTGAGGAGGAAAATGAAGGAAAATATTGCAAATTGAAAAAAATAGAGGCCTCATTGATAAAAAGTCTTATGAGGATCAGTGGGCAGGCACGGGGGCTTCACTGGGAGCAATACCATACCATGTGGATTCATATTGGGGGATATATATTGAGGAAAAAATTGACATAATATATTGGGGGATATATATTGAGGAAAAAATTGACATAATATATTGGGGGATATATAGGGGCTAAAGGGTTTTTATATTGGCAAGTATAAAAAATGGAGTTCAAAGTTAATGAAAAAATATAAAGGGGTATAAAAAATGTTAATGAAAAAATGGATACCTACAATATCTAGTGGAAGTATGGGTTTTCTAAATTGGGAAGGTTTATTGGGTTCATATTGGTAGGGGGTTATATAATGTGATTTTTAGGGGTATTTTCCAATATGTAGTCAAATTAAGGGTATTATTTAATATGCCACGAACGCACATGATAGGATGGAGGTTCATTAAGTGAAGCCCCTGTGTGGGCAGGCATGGCCAGTGTAGATTTTTGTCAGTTCAATTTTGGATCTTTGCTTATTCTTTATCTCTCTCACTCCTCGACACTTAACAGTTTTCTTGGAGCACTTTGGCATTGGACCAAGAAAGGCAAAGAAAGCAAGAGGAAGGAGGGAGCAAGCAAGGAAAAGCAGGATCAAGCAACTACAATAGGAATCTTTAAAGGTATCGATTTTCATGTGTGGTTCCCTTGTTATATTTTGCATGCATGATGTTGAATGTGTGTTCTTGGTTCTCTTTTTGTCATTGGAATGGGTCTTTCCAGGTGTGACAATGTTTTTCAGCCTAGCCTTGCCATTTCCAGATAGCCATGGTGTGATGGTGTTCTCATGTTTTGGTTAAGATGGATTTCTAGATGGATTCGAATCTGAGTGAGGTGGATCTCTAAATGAAAGAACACATGGCCCCATAACCCCTGAACTAGAATGTGGGTTGCGGTAAAGCAGGATTTTGTGTTGCCTCGGTTGGCCTAGGAATCCTCGACCGATGAATGGCGGGACATGCGGTAAATCCTAGAGGTGGGTGCTCTCCATCAGGCTTAGTAATCCTGAGATAGGATATACAGTAAATCTTGGAGAGTGGAGTCTTGATTAGGGCCTAGTGGTCTGGTGTGGATTACGGTAAAGAGAGACTGGTGTCTCGATTATGACCTAGTGATACCTGGATCAGACTATGGATTGTGGTAAAGCCTAAAGACTAGGAAACAAGAAAATTCCTCATGGTGTAGGTGGAGGAATCCAGTGGCATCTGTTGTAGCTCAGTTTTTCCAGCGAGAGAGAACAAAAAACTCCTTGAAACAAATCCATGAAATGTTTCAAAAGATGATGCTAAGTTTTTTTTTTAAATTGTCTATTGCCTCATAAAGTCTCCAAGTCAAAGCACCAAGGTCTATCATTCAAAAGCTATTATACTTCATAAAAGGTAGTGCCCATGTAAAGCACCTAGATAAGGTAGCTTGAAGGAGGAAACCATTGAAACATTATCTCTGTGAATTCATTTGATCAACTACGAACTCTATTAGAAAATATTAAACAGGATGCAAAACCATCTTTAAAGGAAAGCATACATTTTAAGGTGTCAGTAAAGCAAGGAAGTTAAAATATATATTTTGGGATATTATTATTCCTTATGGAAAATCCAAATTTGATTAGTCGTTGAAGTGGTTTTCTAAGACAAATATTTTTCAACACTCCAACCATGGAAGTAAAAGTCTTTTTGTAATATGATGGGTCTGATGGATGCTGAATTTAATTGACTTGTAAATATATTGCAAAGATTGTTGGATTCCAATACAACGAAAATGTTACTCGAGGACTTTTTCTTTCCTTTTCAACGTTTTGGAGTAGGAGAAGCATGCAACAAGGCGTCTGCTTTTGGCTACATGAATTATCTATGATACAAAGAACACAATGTTAAATGTTGTAGTGGAAGCGCGAAGTTTGAGTCTCGCTATGACTCTGTGAGCAATTTATGGAGCTTTTCAATGCTAAGAACCTCCATAATGTTCTGAATAGTCTTTTGAAGAATTCAATACACATGAAAAGGTTCTTGAATACTTTGTGGATTTTATACCTAGAAAAAGTGTTGAAGTCTAAATCACTCACTGTGAAAACTAATTTTCGCAGGTGGCCCTAGGAATCTTATTTCAACTGGCACTAAAATGGAGAAAAATTTTAAAAATCCGCGATATGGGGTTTTTCAGAAGGACCCAAATTGACTTCCACATGGCAATTTTATGGAAATTCTGAATGGTTTCAGAGATTTCGCAGGTTCTATCAATCTCAATTTTTGCAAAAACGCCCTACAAATGACTCAATTATGATGAATTCGATTTGTCTTTTGACAATTCCCTCTCCGCAAGAGACTCAAAATCACTATTTTTAAATGGTGTCGTTGAATTCTTAGTGAATGAAGCATAATACCAACTTATTTCATTCTTCTTATGCAACTAATTAAGAAAGTGCTAGGGTGAGACTTTGATGTTCAAAGAGTTTGTTGTGACTCTTTCGAATGGTTGAAATAAATTTCCATTGATGGGGAAGAAAACATTTTAAAGTCATGTGTGAAGTCACATTCTGTGCTGGTGAAAGCCAGCCAAATCTACAAGATTATTCCTAGAATAAGTCGAAGGAATTGGGAGATGAGTTGGTTCTCTAGCCTAGATCTGCCATAAAACAAGTTGGGGTATCTGAAGATGAGTACTCCTTGATAGTGAATCTTAGAGGGTTTTTACCAACTGTAGTTAGAAAATTTTGTGTCAAGTGAATCTTTGTTCTCAGACATGCTTGGTCATATAAAAAAAATTCAACAGTTTGGATGATGAGGTGATCCGTCTTTTTCTTTTGAACATGTATCTGCATATTTCTTGGAGTTTAACATCAATTGATAGCTAAAATCCTTCCGAAGCAGCCACAATATCATTATTACCAAAACATGATAATTTAATGGATCAGCTAGAATATTTTGCAGATAGTCTTCTTGAAAGATGGGAACAAGGAATTGCAAGAGTTATGATTTGTTGTACGATATGTATTATATTATTTGATGTATGGAGTTTGTTTAGTGAATCCAAGTTATCCTTAACCAAGCCGCAAAACTTGGCGTTTGTTCCAAGTGAGGGAAGGTTGAAGAAATTATGGAAACTTTGTAATTACTGCTTCAATGTTGCTGATAATGAGGAATAGGAAGAAGATATGAATGAGGAAGTTGATGAGATAACTCCTTTTGTTTCAAATGAAAGGATCTTTCAAGTCGATTATCTACCAAATTTCTCGGTTCTTCTTGCAACAAGCACTGGCCAATGGAAGGACTCATTGAGTTTAACCAAGTATGTTGAGATATATGCCTTTTTTGACACCATCCCTACTAGCAGTGTCATTCACTATAAATGCATGTAAGAATGTTGGAATAGATGGAAGAATAGGTGCCAAACTAATCAACGATATACATGATCATGCATTGATCCAACGGGGTCCCGAGAGGACAAAATGCACAAAGGCTAAAATTAGCAGCGGTCCTGCAAAGCAGTATTTCTAAACTGCCCATCGAATGATCAACAGACCAGATTAATTATGGGAACACCCTCTTTGACTTTCATAAACCACTATGAGTGGTCCCGTAATCAGTATTTGATTATTAAGATTCATATGCAGTTTTTCCAATGTATGTATAAGTATCACAGTGGGACCCATTCACCATCTACATTCGTTTCCAACAATTCATTTGCTGAAGTTTTGGTTCAACTCTCCTTCATTTCCAACTAAAATTTATTTGATGTGATGTGAGCCTAAACAAAGGCCAGAAATGCATATTGCACTAAAATCGTAAAAAGATGGATTGAAATAATGTTACACTATATATATATATATATATATATATATATATATATATATATATATATATATATATATATATATATATATATATATATATATATATATATATATATATATATAAAAGTTATTATTTGTAACTCCATAGTTTAGAACCTTTTCAAGAAGTTGTAGTTTGGTAACTGTAACTGTAACAAGAATCAATTTTCAAAGTGATTATAACAGTTACATATTTAGGGCTAGCAACAATAATAAAAGGCCATAAGTAAGACATTAGAGGTGTATAGAAGGGCACAGTCACTCATGACTGGCAATGTAGACAAAATTCATTCTGAAATCTGAACATGATATTGCAGTTTGATTCCAGCATTGGTGTTGCAGTGATTGTTTTTCTCATATGTTCTAGCATTCATATATGTTTTTCCTCTCTTAGACAGTGTAAGATGCAGTTGGTGCTTTAGTTTAGTTTTTAATGAATTTACTTCGTTGTACTCATGAAAATTGCATTGTAATCATTAAAATTAATCCTGAAGACCTTAATAAAGTCCTCCACATCCAAGAATTTCATTCATACTTTTTCTTCTTCATCCATCATTCTTTCTACAAAGTTGAAGCATAGATTCTTAATTTCCTCTGCCAAAAATCTGTCTCCTTCATCTTCTTCTTTACATCTCCACCCTGCAACTCTCATAGTCTATCGCAATTTTGTTTTAGAATGCTATTTTTTCTGACATAGAAGTTTTTCTTGCAAACCCTCATGGCTTGTCCTTCCTTCCATTGATTTCAAATTATCTTTTTATCCAATCTCAAAATGTCTTAGGCACTGGTTCCCCCACAGCCAGGAATTGTCTCCTGAGGTACAACATTTTTTTGCTCCATTGGGTATTAAAAATCTATTTCTTGATAGTGAACAAGGTTTAGATATTTAAATTGGTTGTTCATTATTCACCTGGTGACTCCACTGACGAAGGCTTATTTGAATTAAGATTTCACTGACAAGAAAATGAGGAAGCAACATGAAAAGTTCAAGTATCAGGCTTTCAGGTTTTTAAAGGAAATCTTATTTTGTATTATCAGATTTGTGGTATATTTTCCCCTTCACATTAAAAATATTATTTCTTGCTTTATATTCTCATAAGATTGTAAAGCTCAAAGAGCACATTCTTTATCGGAAAAAGAAGACATTTTTTCTTCTTGTGTTATTGATCTAGACACAACTTTATCTCCTAAAAGTGAGAGAAGAGATATTTATTGCTGCATTACAATTCCTGAATATAATAAGTTACAGTGTGGGAATAAAGGTGATGATTCATTATCTTTGGGAGATAAGACTTTGCCTCATAAACGAGTCACTGTTGTTCAGGTCAAAATTAGGGAAATATTAAAACCCTTGAAGCTGCCTATAGTTCTTCATCAGTATCCTTCAAAAAGCTTCAAATTTCTTCCAAGTTTCTCTGGAGAGAATGATGATGTTATAATTGAACAACATGTATTAAACCTTTAGTACTTTCTGGATAAATTTCAAATTATTTATGAAGATGTGGCTTTGAGGTTGTTTTTTCATTCATTAAAGCGGGAAGCACAACAGTTGTTTCTGCGTTTAGAACCAAGTTGAATTAATTCGTGGCAATGTTTTCAAAATATTTTTCTTAGATATTGAGCCAAGCACAAGTCATACGAAAAGCACCTTTTGGAATTATATACTATCCAGGGGAAAAGTCAGGAATCATTCACTGAGTTTAATAGGATGTTTCAAAAGATTTATTTTAGTATGGCAAAAGAAATTCAAGCCCCTGAAGTTGTTTCCATGGTGTATTATTTGAAGGCTTATCCTATTAACTTCTCTTTTTATCTGAAGGAGAGAAAGCCTTGCATTCTGGAGCTAATATTTCTTTATGCACACGAAATTGAAGATAATTAATGGGCTTATGGAAATTTTTCTTATCATGTTGAAAGAAAATATACTATTGAAAACAAAAAGGTCCTCCAAGAAAATAGTGGAAATGATTTGCAGGAAAATACGTATTTAGAGATAAGGAGGGGATTTTAAAAGGTGGGAAAGGATTCCCATACTATTAATAAACTAGAATAAAAACATTCTAAGAATTCATATCAGCAGCTTGTTGCAAAAAATGAAAAACATTTTGAATTCCTTGAAGATCGTTATAATTTTCAAGATTTTAATAATTGTATGAAAAGAGGAGGAGCTAGTACAGTTTCTCAAGTTTTGTTGCGGGAAGGAAAAGAGTTTTCTCAAGAGATGGCATTGCATGAAAAGAATTAGCATTATGGGGAACAAAATTTGGATTCCACTTTTCAACCTAAATGGTTTTCAACATAAAATGACAATCAAATGTCTAACATTAAAACCTTGAAAGTGGAGTTTGTGAAAAGGCAAACACAGATAAAAAAATTCATTTGAAGATTCAGTGGCAGACTTCACATAATCTTATTTCTCTGAGGTTTTAAAAGACACATATTTTGGTATATCACTGGTTTCTAGCTATGGATATTCTCTTCTAGAAAAGTTTTTATGGATCAGGTAATGTTATTTGCAGGTTTCATTGGTCAACTACGCAACCTCATAAAGTCTCCAAGTCAAAGCACCAAGGTCTATCATTCAAAAACTATTATACTTCATCAAAGGTAGTTCCCATGTAAAGCACCAAGACAAGGTGACTTGAAGGAGGAAACCATTAAAATGTTATCTCTATGAAATTCATTTGATGAACTACTAACTCTATTAGAAAATATTAAACAGGATGCAAAACCAGCTTTAAAGGAAAGCATAAATTTTAAGGTGTCACCAAAGCAAGGAAGTTGAAATATATATTTTGGGATATTATTATTCCTTATGGAAAATCCAAAATTGATTAGTCTTTGAAGTGGTTTTCTGAGACAACGATTTTTCACCACTCTAACCAAGGAAGTAAAAGTAATTTTGTAATATGATGGGTCTGATGGAAACTAAATTTAATTGACTTATAGATATATTGCAAAGATTGTTGGATTCCAATACACCAAGACTGTTAGTTGAGGAGTTTTTTTTCTTTCAACATTTTGGAACAGGAGAAGCTACAACAAGGTGTCTTCTTTTGGCTACATGAATTGTATGTGATACAAAGAACACAATGTTAAATGTTGTAGTGGAAGCAAGAATTTTGAGATTGGCTATGACTCTATGAGCAACTTATGGAGCTTCTTAATGCTAAGGGCCTCCATAATGTTCTGAGTAGTATTTTGAAGAATTCAATACACGCGAAAAGGTTCTTGAATACTTGTTGGATTTGATACCTGGAGAAAATGTTGAAATGTAAATCACTCACTCTAAAAACTAATTTTCACAGGTGGCCCCTAGAATCAAATTTCGACTGGTTATTGCAATAAAAAAAAGAAAACTTTTAAAAATCCTAATATGGGTTTTTTGTAGAAGGACCCAAATTCACTTCTACATGAGAAGTTTCTAGAGATTTTGAATGGTTTCAGAGATTTCGTAGGTTCTTTCAATCCTAAGTTTTGTAAAAACGCCCTGCAAATGAATCAATTGTGTTGAATTCGATTTGTATTTTGAAAATTTCCTCTCTGCAAGTGACTCAAACACCACTCTTTTTAAATGGTGTCATTTAATTCTTGGTGAAAGAAGCATAATACCAACTTCTTTCATTTTTCTTATGTACTTAATTAAGAAAGCTCCAGGCTGAGACTTTGCTGTTCAAAGAGTTTGTTGTGACTCTTTCGAATGCTTGAAATAAATTGCCATTGATGGGGAAGAAAACACTTTAAAGTAATGTGTAAATGCAGTCACACTCTGTGCTAGTGAAATCCAGGAAGATCTGTAAGACTATTCCCATAATAATTTGAAGGAATTGGAAGATGAGCTTCTTTTCAAGCTTAGGTCTGCCATAAAACAAGTCAGGGTATATGAAGATGAGTACTCCTTGATAGCGAATCTTAGAAGGTTTTACCAACTACAATTATCAAATTTTGTTCCAAGTGAATCTATGTTCTTAGATATGTTTGGTCATATAAAAAAAATAAACAGTTTGGATGTTGAGGTGATCCATCTTGTTCTTTTGAACATGTATCTGCATATTTATTGAAGTTTAAGATCAAGTGATAGTGAAAATCCCTCCAAAGAAACTACATAATAATTATTATCAAAACATGATAATTTAATGGATCAGTTAGAATATTTTGCAAATAATGTTCTTGAAAGATGGGAACAAGGAATTGAAAGAGTTATGCTTTGCTATATGTTGGAGTCACGATTGCCGTTACACCAAAAGCCGCAGGTGTTAGTAAACAGACTTTAAGCACATGCCACGAAACACACAGGGAGCATTGACCTTCTACACCGCCATTAACAGGGAGCCAACAATCTCCCCCCCAACGCGAGCCCAGTGTGTTTCGAACTCGAGACCTCTGGCTCTGATACTAGTTGTTAAGAAATTTACTGCATGACATAAATAATTCCTGAGAGGAATATATATAAGAAAATAACCAGCAACAACCATAAACACATAAACACACATGTTTATCCGGGAAAACCCCAAATCTGGGGAAAAACCCAACCATAATGAAATTTCAGTATCCTTGGCCAAAACCCTATACAATCCGGTCAAGTGAGCCTTTACCGCTCACCTCCAGGCCTTTTTATTACAATGAAGTCCTTCCAGCCTTTTAAAATACCCTTTTCAAAATTCCTGCTCCTTTTAAAATATACTTTTCAAAATTCCAACATATAATTATATATGTTTCATAATAAATATAAGAACATATATAATGTTTTAACCTTTTCACATTTCACACATAGATATGTTGGTTTGAGAAAAAACTTTATGTATACATGCAAGCTTGATGTAAAAAAAAACTTACGAACACCACGTTTCAACTCCAAACTCCATGGATCTCCACGTTTCAAACTCTAGCAACACATTTCAACATAGATCCACGAGCTTGTTTTTCTTGCAGCAACTTCCTTTTAGTTCCAACATTCCTCAACTATTTCCTGGACAGATCCTTTACCAGCTCCAGGGGTAACAACCAATGTTTTAACGAACGCTTCCAGAGTAAGGCGATGGCACTAAGCGGCCCCAAATCTGGGGAAAAACCCAACCTAATAAGATCTTATTAGCATTGGCCAAAACCCTGGCCAATCCGACCAAGTGAGCCTTCACTGCTCACCTCCAGGTCTTGCATTACAATGAAGTACTTCTAGTGTTTTATAAGCTCCATTACATATAATACCACAGGCAGAATACCATGGGTGAACAATACCATGTGCCCCAAAACCATCAGTGTTTAACCTGGTCAACTTTGACTCTATCCTGAGTCAAGTTTACCTAACAATTCCCCCCTTAAACTTGACCTGGGGTTCCTTGACTAACTCCAGCCAAACCTGCTAAGTGAGACAATCCCACTCACTCTAGCTCTTACCCCCCTCAGAGTTTTTACCAGGGGTATTGTTAACCCGAAACCCCCCCTACCACCTAGGTCTAACCGAGACTTTACTGGTGATCACCGAGGGTTACACATGCCTTACCAGGTCTTACAGTAGTATGCCCATTTACATGCAATAATTTTGACTTCATTAAAAAAAAATTGTTTATTGATGTTGGTATTCTAATCCATCCTCTCTCAATTTGATTTGCTCAAAAACTTCTATCAAACCGCTCCAACTGCGAGTTCGATGAGAACCTCATATATTCCAGCACCAGTGGCCTCATGTAGTAGAAAATGAACAATTTTCGAAGCCACATGAATCCCAAACAATTCGTCAGCATGTTCCAGACCGGTAAATATCGCAAATGCACTACGATCCCTGGCAGTTATAGCACTATCTTCCGCACATTCTCCTCCAGGTTCTTCCGTGTACAATTGTTCCACCATTATTTTCAGACCCAGATCTGTAAAAAAGGCTACATTGATCTCATCAGGCACTATAAACCCCTCGCATCAAAGAATCCCTTTGAGGCGAATATTTGGCTTTGATACCAGTTGTTAAGAGTCACGATTGTCGTTACACCAAAACCCAAAGAGGTTAGTAAATAGACTTTAAGCACATGCCATGAAACACACAGGGGGCGTTGACCTTCTACACCGCCATTAACATGGAGCCGACAACATACGATATGTATTACTATCTGATGTATGGAGTTTGTTCAGTGAATCCAAGTTATCCTTAACGAAGCTGCAAAACCTAGGGTTCGTTCCAAGTGAGGCAATGTTGAAGAAATTTTGGAAATTTTGTAATTACCACCTCAATGTTGTTGATAATGAGGAACAGGAAGAAGATATGAATGAGTAAGTTGATTACACAAATCTTTTTTTTTTCAAATGCAAGGATCTTGCAAGTATTATCTACCGCATTTCTAGGTTCTTCTTGCAGCAAGCACTGGACAATGGAAGGAGTCATTGAGTTCAACCAAGTACATTGAGATACATGCCATTTCTGACACAAGCCCTGCGAGTAGTGTCATTCACTATAAATGCACGTAAGCAGGTTGGAATAGCTAGAATAACAGGTGCTGAACTAATCAACATCTACATGATCATGCATTGATCGAATGGGTTCCCGGAAGGACAAAATTAACAAAGGATCAAATTAGCAGTGGTCCCGTAAATTAGCCTTTCTAAACTGCCCATTGAATGATCAACGAACCAGATTAATTATAGGAGCACCCTCTTTGACTTTCATAAACCACTATGAGTGGTCCTATAAGCAGTATTTGATTTTTAGAATTCATATATGGTTTTCACGACATATGTATAGGTATCACAGTGGGACCGATTCGCCATCTACATTCGTTTCCAACAACTCATTTGCTGAAGTTTTGGTTCAACTCTCCTTCATTTCCAATTAACATTTATTTGATGTGATGTTGGTCTAATCAAAGGCTAGAAAAGCATATTGCACTAAAATCATAAAAGGAGGGATTGAAATAATGCTATACTATATATATATATTTAAAAGTTATCATTTGTAAATCCATAGTTTTAGAACGTTTTGAAGAATCTGAAGTTTTGTAATTGTAACGAGAATTAATTTTCAAATTGATTATAACAGTTACATATTTAGGGCTAGCAACAAGAGTAAAATTCCAGAAGTAATACATTAGAGGGGTTTGGAAGGGCACAGTCACTCATGACTGGCAATGTAGACAAAATTCATTCAGAAATACGAACATGATATTGTAGTTTGATTCCTGCATTGGTGTTGCAGTGATTGTTTTTCTCATATGTTCCAACATTCATACATGATTTTCCTCTCTTGGACAGTGTAAGATGCAATTGGTGCTTTAGTTTAGTTTTTAATGAATTTACTTCATTGTACTCATTATAATTGTGTTGTAATCATTAAAATTAATCCTGAAGCCCTTAATGAAGCACTGCACATCCAGGAATCTCATTCATACTTCTTCTTCTTCATCCATCATTCTTTCTACAGATTTGAAGCATAGATTGTTAATTGCCTATGCCAAAAATATGTCTCGTTTATTTTTTGGACTGGTTCCCCCTGATTTAGGAACTGTCTCATGAGGTAGATCAACATCCATGCTTTTTTTGGCCTAGTAATCTGGTGGAGATAATGGCAAATCCTGTCATTATATGTTTATTGTTTTCGCCTAGTGATCTGGTGAGTATTGCAGTAAAGCATGGTTTCTATTTATGAGGGTGAGGTGGTTTAACCTCAAAATTCCTTGGTTGGTTATTTTTATTTGAGTCCCACATTTATGCTTGGAATATGGAATGGGGGTTATTGTTTGAAGAGATATTTGGCTAAGCTAATCTATGGTGGATTGGAACGCGGTAGTCCCATACCAGTTTAGATTTTGCATTAATTAATAAGAGGTTCTTTCCTTGGTATCTTATGTGTAAATGTACTGGTTTATATTTGGATCCTATGGCTGATGTATCCTTGATATTTCTGTTGTTATTATGTTGGTTATAAGCATGTATTATGACAATGATGATGCATTTCTCTCCTCATGTATTGATTTGTAAATGAATGAACAATGTATTTATGACCTAATAGATGATAATGGAATTAATGATATAAGGGAACAATGTTTCTTATCAATTGTCAGATAAGTATGAGAACGATATGCTCAAATTTGTTGTTTAAACCTATAGATTACATATTTTTGACATGTTTGACGAAATGGCTCTCATGGCTAGTAGGGGTCTAATTTAGTCCTTGTTGATGTTTTTGTAAATGTATCTTTGTTCCATTGTGAAATTTCATTTATGAACCTGTCATTGAGTTCTGGGCAGTGACCTGGGCTTTGGGCCTGAAAAGGTGGCACAAATCCCAGAGTCCCATGCACAACACTAGGGAACATAGTCCCTAGATACTCACTTTCCCTTGCTATGGGAGAGTTTGGAGCCTCCTAGATGCACCATGGTCCATATCAAGGCAGCGTCCAGGGGTTTGATGCACTAAAACTTCAGTTGGTCTTAGCGGCTGGTTACCTGAGTGGTTGGGATGGCTCCTGGAAGTTCTGTTGCATATGTGGAAGGTTTGTGTGGTGCATTTCATTCGATTCCACTTTCTTAACTGACACATAGGGAGTCGAATCATATCATTATGGCCTCTTGTCACATATTTACCCCGGTTGGCTTATCACCTGGGTAGATGTGGGATGAGGGTGTTACAATTTTCATATTCTAAGGCATGATAAATCCATGGAAGATGCAATGTCAAATAAAATAGTAGGGGGATAATTGTTTATTTACGGTCAAATCTCTTATTAGCCCATCCCATGATTACACCCCTATCAAGGAAAATGTAAGTTTGGTGATTGAATAACAAGACAAAGTGAAAGGATGGTCACTATATTTTATTTCTAGGAAGTGGATATCACGTCCATCGACATGCCCTGTGTGAAATGTAAAAATTACCTAGACCTCCCATAGTTATTTTGAATGTGGCCGTGTGCAAATGGACCAACAATGAATTAAATAGGATGTAACAATGGAAAATTCAAGGTGATAATGAATAAGAATGGTTGGGAATGCATATTTCCTTTGTGTAAGCTAACCCAGATGATTTTAGTTGTCCTTTGACATGATTGGGTCAATGAATCCATCTTTAAGTATCTTAAGACGATGCCTATTTTTTCTCTCTCATATTTTCCTTCTAGTCCCTCTCTTCTTTTTGATAGGAGTTGAGATCTCCTATTCCCTAGTATTTGTGAATTTCCTCTTATGGCTAGGTGGGTTCAATCTTTGTTGGGTGTTCTATGTTAGATCCATTGGCTTCTTTTGTGGTTTTTAAGTTGTGGGGTCCACTCTAGATGTTTTAGGGAAGTTTTTATTATTAGTTTTTGTATGATTTGGAATTAGATCCGTGTTCTTAAGGAAAATAGAACCTCAATCTACACTTAATCATTATTATTGGGAGTATGGCACTAGAGGAACATAGGACATAATTTATATGAAAAAATGCATAAACAAGACATAATGTATAAGAAAAAATGCACTTTTGTATTAACAAAAGTAGGTGAAGATTACAACCATTGTAGGCCTTGACCTTTTAGATCTTTCTCAGCTATCTTGTCCTTCCTTTCCCACAATAACAAGCCTTCAATCATATCTCAAGTATATGGATGGATTTTGGACCTCTAGACACAAATGAGTAGCATGAGGGCATAACTAAGAGCCCTCAAAAGACAACCCAAACTCTATGGGAGGCAATGAATTTATAGGGTAAATGAGGTGGTTTGGGATTTACCATTCTAGGGATTAGATCCAAGTTAGAGGGAGCTAAGTTGTAGGAGATAAGAGATAATACCTCAATATTTGGACTTCGAGATATAATCCAATAAAAAAATGGTTAAAACCACTTTCAAAGCTTCTAGAAAGAGAAACTTCAAATTTAATTTCTATCTTTTACTCAATTCCCGTTATCATCACACTTTTTGGAAAAGAAACCTACACTGGCCAGCGTAGTTTCCACATGTGAAACCTGTGTCAGTGTAGTTTGTCTTAAAGGTAATTTTGATGATCGACATAAATAGGGTTTTTAGCCAATGTAATCCAATATTCTTGGAACTTTTGGAAAGGGGATGCTTTTTTCTTTGTAGGGGATGATTTCAAAGTGTTAATAGATGATGATTGATCCGGGTTCAAGGTCATTTGTTTGGATGTGACAAAATGACCAGTAGCACATACTTTTCTAGAGAATATATTTCTCCATCCATTGTTGCTACCAATTTATCTTCCTTAATTGCATCTTTAAAATTAATTGGATCATCTACATGAGAAAACATATCAAAAAGAGAATTCAGAACTGCGCTACTTTCACCTTCATTTTTGCTCATAAATATCACTCAAATTTCTAAAATTTTGTCTTCTCAATCATGCCAAAGTTGGATGTGATGTGTCACTTGAATTTGAACTTGTATAATGTGTACTTTTTGTCCTTGCATAAAAAATTCTTACCATTGAGATCTTTGTTGTCCACTTGGAGGGGTATTGGCTTGACTGTGTGAGGATGTCCAAATGCTTGTTGAAGGTGTCACTTGAGGACTACTTTGATGAGCTTGAGTAGGTGCAGGAGGAGTCACTATTGAAGAAGTACATATTGCTGCTAATTCCTTTTTGTCTTCTTATGGTAGACTTGTTGCTACATTAATTGTCTTCTCAAACTTCCGATGCATGCTTCCTATTCTATGAGTTGTGCATTTTTGTTGATTATGACCTTTTTGGTTAATAGATTGCATAGTTTATATGCCTTGGATTCATCACTATATCTCACGAATATTGATTTTCTCCCCCCTTTTTCCCATCTTCTTTCTTAATTTATCTGGGATATGTGCATAAACCACACATCCAAACACTCTCATGTGAGTAACACTATGTTTTCTTCCACTCCATGCTTGTTTCAGAATCATGTTCTTCAAACTTTTTGTTGGACATATATTTATCATATAATTTTTGGAAGCTACAACTTCATCCCAATATTCATTTGATAAATTATTTTCCTTTAACATACTCCTTTCCATTTCCATAATTGTTCTATTTTTCGTTTCAGTGACACCATTTTGTTGAAGTGTGTATCTTGTTGTCAATTATTTGTGAATTCAATCCTCCCCGCAAAAATGTAGGAATTCATTTCAGATTTATTCACTACCTCTATCAGTTCTCAAAGTTTTGATGTAGTGCCCACTTTGTTTTTCAACAAGAGCTTTGAATTGGTGAAAGCACTCAAACACTTCATTTTATATCTCATAAAATTGTCCCATGTCTTTCTTGTGTAGTCATCTATGAATGTCAATAAATAATAGCTTCCTCTCATTGATGGTGTTTTCATTGGTCCATAGAAATATGAATGGACAATTTCTCAGGGTGCCTTTGCTCTTATTGAATTTCTTGATGGAAATTATTCTGTATGTTATTTGCCCAAGATAGATCCTTCATATAGTCTCTCTATTTTTTCTATAAGTGGCAAACCATTTACCATGCATTTCCTGTGTAGTAAATTTATACCTCCAAAGTTAATATGCCCAAATCTTAGGTTCCATAGCTAATTTTCACATTTTATATTTGCTTTAAAGATTGTTTGTGTGACTTCTACAATTTTTCTTTCATCTTCTTGTGGGTTCATTGGGAGCTGTGCTTGAGAAACCTCTTCCTTCAAATCTGGTTTTATCTTTAGGTGAAACATTCTATTGCTTTTCATTTTAACTTTTACAATCAACTCTTTACTTGGAAATTTAGCAAAGATTGTGCATTCTCCATTTTTGAAAAACACTTTATACCCCTTTTTCATAATCTATCCAATACTTATTAGATTGTGTTTTAAACCTGGAAGAAAATACACATGAAATATACTTCTTCTTTCCCTTCTTGGTTAGAATATTGACATTTCCTTTAGCCATGACTAACACTTTTTTTTATCATTTTCGTAACGTGACTTCGAGTTTTACACTCTCATCCAAATTGGAAAACGCTTCTATGTTCCCCGTCATATAATTTCTACAACTATAGTCTAAAAACTATACATCCTTTTGCTTCTCTAGTGCTCTACATTGCAAGCAAAAAACATACTATCTTGGTTTTGATTTTCCTTTGTAAAATTTTCATTTGGTTTACTACGATCATATTTTTTCTTTATATATTCACTTGCATAATGCCCATACTTCTTGCAATAATGATTTTGAAATTAAGACTTATCATACCTTTGACCTTGTGTTTGATTTTGGATTTAATTTTGACATGGATTTTCAGTGTTTACTCTTCCACTTAGTTTGAAGTGATGCTACTTCCACCTATGTGTAGACTTCTTCCTCTACCTATAGAATTTGTTCTTACTCTCCATATACCTTAACCAACTAATACTTTTTACTTGAGACCATGTTCCAATGAAGAGTATGTTTCTCTACTCAATCTATGTTCATGATAAATGAGGGCAACAGGGAGGTCATCCACTAAAAATTGTGAGAGATCCTGTGTCTCCTCTATGGCCACAACATTACAATCAATCCTTACTGGTAAACTTCTTAGAATATTTTTAACCACTATTCCTTCTTCAAGTGTCTCATCGTGAGATGATTTGAGTTACCAGTCCAATAATTTGTGTAAAAAATGAGTTTTTTATCTCAAACTCCTTCATATACATTGTTTTAAAACCCCTTCTTAACATTTGTAACTTTTTTGTCTTCACCTTCTCCGTGCCTTGATATGTTATCAGAAGAACGTCCCATGCTTTCTTTGACTTTGTTACTACTACAATCCTAGTAAAGGTACTCTCATGCACTGCTTGCAATATGTATAAAAGGGATTTTGAGTCATCCTTCCTATTATCTCTCAAAAAATCTCTCTCTCCTTGTGTCAATGCATTGTATGTTGCTACATTAGTTGGTTCATGGAATCCATTCTCTACTAAATCCTATATATCTTGAGAATAGAACAATCTCCTCATTTTCATTTTCTAATAATCATAATTCTTCCCATTAATATGTGGATGTGTCAAGCTTGTGCTTGAAACTGTCATTACTCACTAATAAAACCTTGACACCTTGGCTCCTTTTCCAACTATAACAACCTGCTCTCATAAACCAGAGCTTTGATAACATGCTTTAATAAACAATGCAGTGCATTGATAATAACATAGTGTAAAATTTAGAGTAACGCGTAAACCATAAAACATAGTATTGCAGAGATGAAAAAAAAAATCAGAATGAAGTACAATGAAATATATTTGGATTATTTATTTTCATGAAAGAATAATACATTTTACAAAATAAATGGAGGCTTCAACTCCTTTCACCAATAGTAGAAAAAACACAATTTACATAACCTTTTTATAACACACTTTTACATAATAAAAGCTCTATTTTTATGCGCACAACGGTTTTTTTTTTAAGAAACACAATGAAAGACCTCTCTTATTGTCACACACACTTACATTGTTTAATATGTCATGACATCAACAAAAAAATAAATTATTAAACTATTTAAAGAAACATAAACTCGTGCTCAACCACATTAACTACACAATACATTATGTTAACACATAGTACAACTAGGAATTTAATAACGATTCCATGCGAGCATTAATATTTTCATGGCTCCGATTTACGGATGTACGCTTCTAGTTGCAGATGTCTTATAAAAATAGGAAAATTGTACGCAGGTAAAAAATTCATTTACTTCCACATTCTTTCAGATGGAAGAAAAACATGTAGTTTTTATTTTCTCATACTTTCCACGTTTAGCGCCCTTAGAATATTTAATTTTGGTAGTAGAGATTATTTCCAATAATTTTAACCACAGATCTACCAAGTGTGGAGATGAATCAAATCTCTTGATATGAAAATCTATTTTAAAGTACAAATTTTGAAAATAGTTTTATACCTCAATAAATTCAATCCCTCTCAGTGCTTGATAAATCTATGTTTAATATGGATCTACACACACTCTCCATGAATGATTCTTCATTGTTGAAACTACATCTTGAGTTTGTAAAATGTAAAATAATGAGACTATTTGAAATGTTTTAAAATCTTTGGGTGGAGAGGTGTTGTCGAGCCTAGCATGGAAGACGTATTGTAATGTCCTATTATGTAAACATTTTGACTTGGTCAAATAAAAATTAAGAGAATATATATATATATATACTCTCTTTTCAGTGTAAAACTTGATGAAAGGTGTGCACCTCTAGAAATTTGATCCTATCAACACTTGATAGATCCAAAGTTAGGATGAATCAAGGTTAATTTACCCACAAGATTTTTTTAATTTCTCTCTCTCTCTATATATATATATATAATTGACATTGAGATATTTTACTTATTATGGGTATTGAAATATTTGAATTGCGGCAAACATTAAATATTTTTTTTATTATTAATATTTTTAAATTTAATATGTCAATTTAATATTAAAATTTAAATGAGTCACATATCTCTCTTTAAATAAGTATTTTTTATTCTGGAAGAATAAATCTATGGCTATGGAATCACAAAATCATATACAAAGTCCCAGTGGGGCAGATCAATTGTTGATCGAAGCAATGTGAAATCTATGAAAACTAAGATATTCAAGGTTCAAATCCCCTTGGTTGTGACCCAATTTACAGAGAGGAGCATAGGTTGTAGACACCCATAGGTTTACTAGTAGTCACATGTCAGGGGAACTGTTGGGTTCTTCTAGGATTTAAAAAAAAGGGTAATTAAATTATTTTATTTTTAATTATTTCTTCCTTTTGATATTAAAATATTTTACTATGCCCAATACACATATATGCTTTCTATATATATGTATATGAAATTTATATTAAAATATATGAGTTAATATTGATATTCAAAAGTTCATTTAAGCATTATATTGAAATATTTATAAGAGAAATATAAGATTTTTTTGTTCACTTTTAAATATTTTAAATTTAATATAAAATTAAGAAATATTTTATTTATGAATCCAATATTGAAATTGAATAGTTTTACAATATCTTCTTCATATTGAGTTGTAATATTAAGAACTGATAGTGCTATCATAGTGAGAGTGAGATTATCAATGTTTTATGATGATTATTAATGTCCACTAAGACCAATGTGGTGTATCAAACCTTAAGAAAGTAAGACATTAATTGACCTTCTTTAATATTTTATTTCTATGATCCAAAAGAAGGGAGATGAGTGTTCCTAGGTCACTATAGTTGTGTTGACTCAACAATTGAAGGAGGCTGGTGGTGTGGAAAATGTTTTGTAAATGTGAATGGATGTGAGTAAAAGTAGAGCAATCTAAGAGAAAGAGTTTTTCATCCTCAATCTTGTTAGTATCACAAAGGTGAAAAATTCTTTGATCTCAGGGTGTTTTGGGAATATACAAACAAATGATTTCACTTTGGAGCTCATGAGAGTTAGTTCTTATCTTCACAATGTTCATTTTCTTCTTTTCTTTGCATTTCTCATGATAGAAAATAATTTTGGTTAGCAAGAGTGGGGTTGATCATCTCCTTATAATACCTTAGCTTCATTTTCCCTTCTAGCTCCTTATCATCCGACAACTTATCCTTAAATTTGGAAGTAATAGTATTTTCAATATTATCCTTATTCTCCAAGATGGTATCCACCTTTATCCCCCAATTGTCAACCCAAGACTGGGCATGCATGTGCCATCCTCGCTTGAGCTGGAGGTGGGCATTCTAGCTAGAAGTAGAAATTGTTTTGGGGAACCTCTTGGCCTCCATATTGTAAAGCCTCTTCATATACATCAAATAACTAAGCATGGCCATGATTTCAATGGGAGAGAGGCTAGCTTCAATTAAAAGGACATGACAGAGAGTATTTACTTTAATCTTGAGGTTTTAGGTTGTAAATTTCTTTTGGATCAATTCAATCTTCCTCCATGATTCTTTAGATATATTGCAATCCAAAACCTCACAGCCCTATAAAATAATAGGGGTGACTAGAGTCTCAAAAAGGAACTTTTTTCAATCCAAACCCAATGAACATCGACTTACAATTTGTTTATAATACCTAATGGGTTATAATATTAGCCCACAATGTTTTTTCATTTAGAATATATATATATATATATATATATATATATATATATATATATATATAGATAGATAGATAGATGGAATAAGTATCAACTTTAGGTTGATAATTGAAGTAATTACACATCTCCTTCATACTAGGATGTAGAATGCACCTTTAACTCAACAACTATATTTACTAAAACTGCATGATATAAATAGAATTTGATGTATATCCATAAAAGACTCTCTTCATTTCCCACTGCATTCATTGGAATTAGTTAAACAAAAAATCTTTGATTCATTTGTTTTTCTTGAGTTTTGACAGTTTGGATATGTTTAGAAACAAGAAAAACAATGTAAATGACATTGCTTTCCGAATACATTGTACTTTGAAGACTCTCAACTATTCAAATTGAACTAATATTATTCCTATCAAAAATCAAGACTTTCAAAAGTCAAAATATGTACGTTTTAACCCTGTAAAACAATTACCTGCAAACGAATTCTTAAAACAAAAAATATAAAATGGTGAGAACTTAAAACAAATACACACATATTTTCCCTTGATCCCAAAACCGAGGCTACTAGATTGATTTTTAATTATGTTCCTTTCAGTGTTACAATACATATGTATACATGTCGAAGCATTCATAAATCCCAATCCATTAACCCTGGATTAGAACATAATCATAGTTCCCTTGACCGCATATACAAAATACCATGTGCAGAAAACCATCATGCCCAAAACCATGTGAAAAGCCCATGCAAAAAACCATGGGCAGGTCTGACCACTATCTTTGGGTCCGTACCCCATCCTTGCGTCTGGATATATATAGGAAAACAAAATTTCCTGGGGCATTGCCCTGGACCCTATTTAGGGGGGCTACCAACTAGTCATGGAAAGAATATAACACACACCCAACAAAAGACAACGAAATTTAATTGTGAATTACCCCAACCTAATGGACAAATGATTCGAATAGTAAAAGGAAACATGCTTCCTAGAATTGTCACAAATATTGCAATGATGACCGCATTAAGAAATTTGGTAATACAAATAATGCAACCCACAAATAATTGTGAATTTAATCTGGCATATTCAAAATGAGGAGAACAAGGTTTTTACATCCCTCAAAGAAATCAAAGAATAATCCTACAAATACTTCCAATCGTAATAGAGTTCCTCAGAGGAGGAAAATATTGAGGAAAAATTGGAGTTGGCAAGCATTTTCCCTCAAATTGTTAATGACGAGGATATCAATCTTATGGACAACACTACACTAAAGAAGAGATCATCCACACTCTGAAAGAGATGGCCAGATCTCATCAAAATGGTGGTAGCATCTCATTGTTTGGTCTTATATCGTGTCGTTAATGCTACACTTTTTACTCTTATCCAAAAAAAATTAGCCTCCTCATGTTTCTATGATTTTAGGCCTATTTCTCTTTGTAATTATGTTTATAAAATCATCTTTAAATTGATAGCGAATAGAATCAAAAATATTTTTTTAACACATATCTATCCAGAGAATTTTGGCTTTCTTTCTCATAAGAGAATTCAAGATGCAATGGCTATTTCCCAAGAAAGTATCCATTCTATAAAAAATCTCATATCAAAGGTCTGTCTTATGAAAATTGATCTATTAAAAGCCGATGACCGTGTGGATTGGGATTTCCTCCACTTGATCCTCCACAAGAATGGTTTTCCTTATAAACATCTAAAGTGGATAATGGCTTGGGTGACTTCTACCATAGTGGCAAAATAAATCAATGAATTCCCTACTGATTTTTTCAAAATCTCTAGGGGTCTCAGACAAGGGTATGCACCTTCCCCCCTCCTATTCATTTTGGTCATGGATTCACTCAAGAGGTGGATTAGTGAAGAAAAAGGTACTATTGATATTTCTGGATGTAAGGTATCGAATAATTATTCAACCACCCATCTCCTTTTGTTGACAATGTACTCCATTTTAGGGTTGTAGAGATTTCAGAATGGGAAACTTACCACCAGATTTTATCTTCATTTGGGAGGGCCTCGGGCCTTATTATTAACCAACACAAATTAAAAATTATTTCAGATGAGAATAATTCTGTCTCTATATCTAAAATTGCGACCCTTTTTGGGATTAAATCAATTTTTTTGTCCTCTCATTTTAAGTATTTGGGTTGCTTTCTCAAGCCATGTAATTATTGAATACTATGCTAGGATTGGTAGATCTGCAAATTCAAAAGTAAACTATCCATATGGGACCACAAATAGATTTCCCTTGGTGTTAGAGTGATAATGATAAAAGAAGTGCTTTAGGGGATTTCTATCTTCTGGATGCATTTGTTTCTTATCCCCTCGATCGTAAGAAAGAAATTTGATGTCGTTATTGCAAGCTTCCTCTGGTCTGGCTCAGGTAATGACATAAATTATCACCTTTGCAGACTCGAGTCTCTTACTCGGCCCATTAAGATGGGTGGATGGGGCATGAGAGACACCAAGTGCTTCAACTTGTCCCTTATATCTAGGAACCTTTGGAAGGATTTTAACTCTTCTCGCATCTGGTAGGAGATCGTTCATGGGAAATATCTTAGGCCTTGTATTTTGGAAGAATAAGTTGAAGTAGGTGCTCCAAACATTAACATAAAATTATATATTTGGAGGAGTATGGTGTTGACTAAATCCCAGATATGTGGAAATTTGCGTTGGCAAGATGGAGATGCCAGGAAAATCCATATTGGGATGGATGATATTTAGGGATTTTTTGGGGACCACTCCCTCTCCCCACAAATCATTCACTATTTACACCACATAGGTATTTATTACCTAGAATATTTGCATAGCATTGAACATTATGGTCCTCTTGAACAATCATGACCTCATTCATGGGACTTGGGCCTCCATGCTAAGATGGAACTAGAATGGGAATCTTATAGACATAAATTAGTTTCTGCAAGAATTTCTATCAGCAATAGGGCTGATTCACTTTCTTGGGGTGACAGGAATGTGGATGGAAATATTGCAGTTAAATAATTTTATCTATATATCTCTAGCTCACCCATGAAATAACCTTTTGAGAAATGGAATATTTCAATGTGGAAATGGGAATCTCCTCTGAAGCTCAAAAGCTTCTCTTGGTTGGTCCTTTTTAACCACATTCTCAATTGGGATAATTTGATGAAAAGGGGATATTTTTAACTGGGTAGATGCCATTTATGTGGGGTTGCTATTGAAGACTTCATCCATTTATTTATGGGCTTCTCTTTTGCCGAAGAGGTTTGGAGTTGAGTTGCTAAGATATTGGGGATTACTGTGTATTCAAATTGGCAGTCTATCTTTTCTTTCCTCAAATATTGGATAATTAAGCACAGATCCTACAGTGTTATCCCATTGTATGTTCTCTCAGGAATATGGATCTCTAAGAATTTTGTTGTATTTGAGGTCGAGTCCCTCATTCCACTGCCTCTTGTCTTAATATTGTTGGCCATTTTTTCAGAGATTGGCCTATGGCAACCTCACCTCTCTAGGCGCTCTGCATCCATCAAAGATCTAGGAGTTATTTTCCCTCTATGATTTTTTTTGGCACCTTGAATTGTGGAAGTTGTGGGTTTTGGGCACTTAACAAACTCAACCTTGAACATGAATATTGTTTTTATTGGCATGGGGATAGGGGACAAATTTCAGGGCTAGGATTGTGGCAATTAGGGGGCCCCTAAAATGTGCGAAATGGTTGGCAATTGAATCCATTAAGATCATTGGGGATTCAAAATCAATCATTGATTGGGTGCTGGGAAAAATCTCCCTCCAAATCCCATCCTAGATCACTAGATGAACCACATCATGCAGATCATTCCTTCTTTCAGTGACATCTCCTTTTTTCATTTATTTAGGGAATGAAATAGGGAGGTGGATACCCAATCTAAAAGGACTGCTCGGGTGTTTTGGGAAGATGTTTTTTGAAATTTTGTTGCATGGCTCTATCTGTGCAAAGGGTTCCTTCAATTTTTCATTCAGAAGATTTTTTTTCCTTTCTGACAGTTATGCTTGGAGACTCTATTTTGGTTCGTGCTAAAATCTAAGATACATTTTCTGCAATGTAGGTTTCGCTGGTGTCCTAGAAATTATGTACAATTTTTATTGAGCTTTTGATAACAATGTTTACTTTCTTAGAGGATATATATTCTCCTATAAAACACTTCTTAATAAAAATGTTATGCTTTTATTTTTCCCGTTGAAAAAAGTCACAGGGGATTCATTAGGGGAGCAATACCACACCACGTGCATTCATATAGGGGATATATATTGAGGAAAAAAGACATAATATATTGAGCATATAATATAGGGGTAAAGGGTTTTTATATTGGCTGGTATAAAAAATGGATCTCAAAGTTAATGAAAAATATAAAAGGGTATAGAAAATGTTAGTGAAAAAATCAATACCTACAATATATAGTGAAAGTAAGCAATGTTTAAATTGGGAAGGTATATTGGGTTCGTATTGGTAGGGGTTAAATAATGTGATTTTTAAAGGTATTTTCCAATATATAGTCAAATTAAGGGTATTATTCAATATACCATGAATACACATGATATGTCAAAAATTCATTGACTGAAATCCCCATGAAAAAAATACAAATAATACAACTGAACATTTTCATATAAATATTGAAAGATTTTTTTTTTTTTTAAATAAAACTTATATTAATTATTTATTAATTTAATATCTAATAAAAATTTTAATAAATTAAAAAAAAAATACAAACAACACCACCAACTTCATAAAAAACCAATTCCAATATTTTCTACATATTAAAATCCAACGCCATCTTTATAAAAACCAATTGCAATATTGTCTACATATTAAAAATCCAATGGCAAGGTCCACCATTGGGTATACTCAGCCAGGATACAATTCAGCTAGAGAGTAGGCAGGAAGAAGAACAAGCCAGGATACAATTCAACTAGAGAGTAGGCAGGAAGAAGAACAAGGATGTAAACGCAATAGGAGAGATGTGCACACTGCGGTGAGCAAAATATTAATGAAAGTATGTCTTAATAAACAAGGACTGCTCTATTAGGACCAGGCGGGATTTTAAGAATATTAAGATGTGCCTCATACAGTCATACAAAGTATACGTTTCAATATACACTGATACAATTAAAGATTTGTACATACAAGCTTACAAGGTATTAATGATATATACACTGATATGTATATTAGCTATTAGAGTAGAGTGGTTAATGTTAACCACTTTCAAAGAGCATATAGGATAAAGGCACTAAAATAATCTAGGTGAAGTCCATTAGAAATTATGTAAAAAGTTAGAATTTTAATTTGTAAGAAACTTTGCTGGCCTGTTTTATCTCAATAAAAGCTTTACTGTTAGTAAGTCCATTAGAAATTATGTAAAAAGTTTAGAATTTTAATTTGTAAGAAACTTTGCTGGCCTGTTTTATCTCAATAAAAGCTTTACTGTTAGTTCTTGACCAGATTAACCTAGTTAATATTTTTTAATAGAACCCAAAAAAATATTCTGGAAACTTCATCCTCTCGAAATGGTGAGAAAACTTTGTTAGTCGTTCTTGATTAAGATAAATTAAAATTCTTATTTAAAAAGATCAAAAAATATTTAGAAAATTCATTTTTATTGAAAAGTTATATTCAAAAACTATTTTAAGAATTCTAATTCGTAAGAAACTTTGCTGGCAAGTGTTATCTCAATAAAAGCTTTACTGTTAATTATTGACCTAATTAACCTAGGTAATTTTTTTGTAACAGAACCTAAAAAAATCTGGAAATCTCACCCCTTTGAAAATGGTGAGAAAACTTTGTTACTGAGTTCTTGACTGAGATAAATTAAAAAATCTTATTTAAAAAAGTAAAAATAAAAATTAGAAGATTCATTTTTATTGAAAAGTTGTATTCAAAAACTCATTTAAAAAAACCACAAAATCCATCTTATGAAAATCTGTAAACCCCACCCCGAAAAAATTATTTTTGTAAAATTCTACCAAAAACCAAAATGTGAAAGAGTTAGACTGCACCCACCAGAAATGCTTAACCGCAGGTTGCCAAGGCTCAACTGCTGTATACAGAACGGTTATGTTATGGCATCTCTGATAACTTTGGGGATGATACGTGGTCCTGTGCCAGAAATACGTTCCGTTAATACTGCGATGGTTTTATAATTTTTTTATTATTGAGTGGATGGTAGAGATTTAGAATATAAATTTGATGGGCATTTTTAGTAAAACAAATTGTTTTACCATGGTTCAAGTTTGAAATTGTGCTCTAAGTAATCTCATAGATGTATAAGTTCTATATTGTTTTAAAAACATCAAACATATTCAATCATGTTTATTCCTAATTCGAAACTATTTAATGATTTGGTGCAATTATGAATAGTCACTATTTACATGATTTAAAAGAATATACAAAATTACTATGAGGCATTCTAGAAATGTTTTCAAGTAGTTTGGTCAAACCGATTAACTTTAATGTATTATGAAGAGGAACCATTGATTTTAGCATTCAATTTGATGAGTTGGACTTAAGACGACCTTAGAAATAATAAAACAAATTTCAAATCACTTTAAAATAAGAATTTAGGAGGATTCTAACATTTAAAGTAATAATAATATGCTGGCATGGATTTGAAGAAATTTAAAATCTTTTGACAAGCAACAATTATAGATAGCTAACACCTAAAAAGCACAAAACCATAGGTTAAAGTGTGAATGTCTCTAAAGCATCATTGTCTTGGTAACCACACATTTTAGATTTCTCTATCCAACCACAAAATAGATTTGTAAAAACAAATATTTCACCTACATAAACAAGAAAAGTCCTTTAGTGTTTTTGAGCTGATAGGCTCATTCAACACCCCAGTATGAGGGGATGTGTAAGTTTGCCCTTTTAAAATAAAAATAAAAAATAAATATTATGTTCTAAATAGAAAAATAATGTCCGCTATAGTTAAAAAAATTGAATATGCTGTAAAGTAATTAGAAGTAAAAAAATGTGTGAATCAAAATTTAAATCTTACCCCTTTAAAAAAAAATGCTTAAATCTTATACTTTTCAAAATTATTTCAACAAGATATTTAAATAAACTATTTGAAGATATATGTTAACTATTTGAAGATTTAATTAAGTTTTTATGATATTAATTTTTTTTGGTCCTATATATACTCTATTTAGCATTCACAAATGCAATCTAAATGATGAAAAATAACACATTGTATTTTGCACTCTAAAAAAGTTTGCATGTGAAGAAATTTGATCCCTCAAGGCTCAAGTTAGATCCGTACTTAAAATGAATCTATCCTGGTATATAAAATATTATTGGCAAGTTCAAAGATAAGCTACGGATGAGTTTATGCTTATTTTGAAGTTTCATCTTAAAGTCTTAGTATTATGGGTGTTTCATATTGGAATACTCACTCACATGTAGATTTTAAAATTGTCAATTTGTTATAGTTAAATAAGGAAAATACTAGTAAATATTTGTCAAATTTAACCCTTGTAGAGATTTAATTTTCACTAAATAATTTACAATATTTATATATCAAAGCTTGAGATTTTTCAAAAATATTTATGCGTTTTTCTTCCCTTTTAATTAAATTCATTATTTAAAATAAAATGTCATAAAAACAAGATTGATATATATTTATGTTATGATTTTTTGGTCATGTAGTATTAGTAAAAAATCATATTTGTCTATAGTATTATAGCAAATTCAATTTACAAATTAAACATTTCATGAAAAAATAAAAATAAATTTTCATAATTACATATTTTTTAAAATCATATTTCATGTTTTTTTAATATATATATATATATATATATATATATATATATTCGTTAATAATAATAATAATTTAACAAAATTTTATTTAATTTATTTTCTATATTATAAATTAAATATTTTAATATTTATCAAATTTATCACCATTAAATTAATATAAAACCAGAAAAACAATTATCTAACACCAATTTAATACCTTTCAAATAAAAAAACTGAATTCGATTTTTTAATATTCAAAACATCAATTTAATACATTTCAAATAAAATACTGAATTCGATTTTTTAATATTCAAAACATCATTGGTTCTTTATCCTCCATCTTATACTTTTGTGTCTTTATCTTATCCTATCCTCTTTGTCACGAGCAATCTTAACGAAAAACAACGTTGCAATGGCAACGGTTAAAAAGATAATTTTCTTGAATTCATTTATGAAATTTTTTTGTTTATATTTTATCGAAAAAATATAATTACAATTTTCAAATACATTCTAAATAAATATTCACTATTAAATCAAATGCATTTAACATGTTTCTGGCCCACCTCCAATTTAATATATAGCTTCATTTCAATGCACTTCTGATATAGATCTCTTTCAAGATTAACGTAATCGTACAAACAAACCCAAAAAAAAAAATACTAAAGTGGCATAGGAGCTTTATGCACTGTAGATTCAAGGGTTATCATACCGACCTTCTATGCACAATGGTATACACATACGCAGGGTATACACATAAGAAGAAAGTCTGTAGGCAGATCAACAACATGCGGAGGTCGCTAAGTCAATGCACAATGAAAACAACAATCCCACTCAATGAGATCAATGAAAACAACAATTGCACTCAATGAGATCAATGATAAGTGCCGTTGCAGTATTGTCGTTGTACATGAGTAGGGTATCCTTCACCTCCCATTAGATGACCAAGATTACACATGATAATTTGAAATAACTTTCAATATCAGTGCACCTCCAAATTGAACCTACAAAACTGACATGTAAATTGGAATACAATATCATTGAACCTCCAAATTGACCGTTGTAACTTGAAATCAATGTTGCACACTAACAACTAATATATCAAGGTGTTTGAATTTGAAATCAAAATAATATCACTACTACATGGGGGGTTTTAAGACAATATTTGAGATAATTTTTGGGTAGATTGTCTTAACTTGAGACAAAAAAAAAACTTGTGTATTGTCTTAAATATTGTCTTTAGGCTGGTGTCTCAAAAATTATTGTCTTAAAGATAGTTGTCTTCAAAATTATTGTCTTAAAGATTATTGTCTTGAAAAAAATTGTCTCTATAAAGACAATATATAACACAAGCATTATTGTCTCTTAAGAGACAATTTCATTTTTGTCTCTCTAGAGACAACACTCGGATTAGAGACAATATGTCTTTAATACTAGCTATTGTCTCTCTAAATACAATAAAATTTCTATTTAAAGATCACTTTTGTCTCTCCAGAGACAATATAAAACAATGAATCCGAAAATATCTCATTATTGAAATAAATCGATATAAAAACATCTAATTAAAAATAAACTACAAAATCGTTGATTAATTCATGTTAGCATACAGTGGAATAGAACCACCAACCTCTTGCTTGTAAGGTAGGCGCTCTTCCATTGAACTAGCACACTTTAAAGAATTACATGAAGAGTTATGGCAATCCTAAAAACTACATTTATAGCCATTGATTAAAAATAAATAAAAAATCAGACACATGATCTATAATCTTTATAAAAACTATAATCATGCAAACCATATTTTTAACTTACTAAAACTAGCAATTTCCCCAAAAGGTACAAAGAGAGACAAATTATATCTATAGCAAAAAATTTCAAAATCTTCTATTAGTATACAGTTAAATGTTCATGTATACACGCTATCTTGCTATAGTGGCATATCCCTGTGTTGGGATTTCATCCCATGTTAAGACTTATTTTTCTTCATCTTATTCTCCACACATGTATGTGTCTATTATTGTGTATATGCACCCATATAAAATTCTATAACAAAATTTCTTGATTTCCAAACATAAAACAAAGAGAATTATGATTTGTGAATCCACAATCTGCGATTGAGTCATTATCAAAGCAAAAGAAATGAAATGGAGTGGATATAATATTCTCTTGCACATTTGCAATTAGTTCTCCCTACTTAAAAGTTAATAGACCTGGAATATGTTTTTCCATTGAATTTTACGCTGGATAGATTCAACGCTCCATCCTAGCTCCACAATTCTTCGGGGCCCTCTATGGCTTGGGAGTTCCACACCAGCAATTGTTTATGACAGTGAAGAGTACTGATGACCGAGAACATGTGCTAAAAATGTCATCTATATTGCTATTAAATGCAAAGATATATCATGATAATGAAAAAAACAACAAGTTTCATCAATGATGTCCTACATCGAGAAAAAGAGATCAAGTTTATAAGGATTGTGTCCATATTTGTGTAGTATGATAAACATAAACATCTTCAAGAAACAATATAGATATATTTCTAGTTGCAATGGTTGTATTGCATAGAATTTCAGGGAAACAATATCTATAAAAGGTGAGGTTGAAAGCACCACAAAGGAACAGGAACAAGTACAATAAATATTTCAACAATCTTACCTTGTAGTACTTCAGTAATTGAGGTCACTTCAATTTAAATGTTGGAGTGATCAGGTCCCTTTCCACATCAAATGGCTTAGGTTCAAGGTGAATACCTTTCAGCATCTTGAAACCCTTGAGCTAGATTCAACATAAAAAATTCCAACAATCATGAAATTAACAGATAACTAAGAAAAATGAATCAGAACTGAAAGAAAGTTCCCAAAGATGTATTGGAAAGGGAAATTCAAAACATGAAGTGACATCATGACGGATGATTCAGAATGTGTTACCTTGTGGTTTTTCCCAGTTGCATTGAGCTCGTGTAGGATGTATTGCTTTGCCTTCTGATTTTCGCACAAAGATTCAAAATTCCCTATTACCTCATTGGTGGCAGCCCAGCTTTCAAGTGCCTTCTGATCAGGTATAACAATTGCCACAATAAAAGATTCGAAACTATTTCCATAAACCCATATCTGAAACATGACCAAACAAGAATGAAGAGTGAACAAACATAGCTGGCAGTGCTAACAATAAAGTTTCGTTTAAGGACCAAATTAGAAAGAAAGTGCAGTGTTCCCCCTCACAATGCATGTCCATTTTGGAGATGCTATTTTCAGCATAATAATGTTCAGGAGTTTGTAAACAAGGGAGTGCCTCGGAAAGCAGTTGCTGCAGAGAAAACAAAAATAAACAATACCAAAGCATGATATAAACATGGTACAAAATCTTAAGCCAATCACTTAGCCATGTGGATGGTCTCGCTTTTTAGACCATGTATATTGTGGTTGATATGCACCCATAGAAATCTCAGTATCTCTTGAACCATCCATTGAATGTTGGTTAATATTTGTAGGTTAGTGTTTTTCTGCGAAGAATAACTACCCTGTTGTATATTGGTTGTAGTGAGCTTGTATTTTTTGTTTTGGTTGTGACATTCGTTTTATTTTTTAGTATATTCTCTTGGTTTATATACATCATTGTAAGATTTGTTGATGCTTTGGAGTACTGCACTGCTTCAGCACGTATCTTCAAAACAGTTTCCAGAGCATCCTACAGAAACACTCAACCCTATAGACCACACCTACCACTTAATAATATCTATAATATAATATCAAATTTTATCCATTTAATTATTAAAAAATCAAAATTCCTCACCGCCCTATAAACCACACCTATGGCTTAATAATAATATCTATAATATCGAGTGTCCATACAACATGGGAGTGCCATCGCATCTCCTAAAACAAGTCCATATAGCTTATGACAAAAGCCAGATGGACTCCTTTCCCTTCATATGAGGATCATTTTGTGCTTGCAAAGCTGCAAATAGATGTAACCAATTTTGAACACAATTAATATGACCACGTTCTCTGATGGTTGTCTTAGGCGACAAATATAGACTGCAAATGTAGTCTGTTCGCAGCAGACCGTAGTATACTTTATCTTCAAAATATGGAGTTTCATGCCATCTATTTGGGTAAAATGAAATGTTATGGTCATATTAATATGTAGGTTATTGCCACTACCTGACAGAGAAACACTAGAGTTTCCTATGTTACTAATGATTAAAAAAAAAAAACTGAACAACAAATGGGAACCAAAAATGAACTGGAAATATGGCTCAAGAGTCTTGGGGATTGGAGAGGTGAATCCCCATTCCTAGCATATAAAATTGATTAGTAATGTACTAGTGCAGTGCCAGTGGCAAGAGGGGAATGGAGAGGGAACTTTGTGCAGCTATCCTCTGCCAACAATTTTGAACATACTTTTCAAGGTCTGGCATAAATATGAAAAAGACATGAACAGGTACACTAAACCTGCTAACTTTCGGTAATGTCATGGAAGAAATGAGAGGAAGGTTCATGCTTTTCAATGAGGTTGTCCTTCGAAGAAATTAAAATTGAAAAGCTGATAATGGAACATAAAGGTGTTGGAATGCTAGCCTGTAACAGATGAAAATCTCCTAATGCAAATCACAGATTGATGAGAAACTGTGGGGAAAAACAATACATTGGACATAATACAAAACTGCAAGAAAAACTTGTGATAACATCCTTTAAAAATTAGTGAACTAAAAAGAAAACACAAATGTGCATAAATGAAAAATGCAAAAAAATATGCAACAAAATGCTAAACTCTTAAAACTACTATTTAGACTTCAACCAATTGCTCCAAGGGGCAAACATAGAACCAATTCTGGAATTGTAGACATATAGCTTCATTTTTTCCCTATCATTCCTACTTTTGTACATATGAAGAGTCTGCATAATAACCTTTGAAGCTGAGGCAATGTGTGGCACCACAACAACATTCTTCTACTCTGCAAGACTAGGCTTCATGTATGGCTCATTCTGTACCATGTCAAACAAGGAATGAAGCGGTTTATTCCTAACACCAAAAAGATTGAAACTTGCTAGTATGTGTCTTCTAAAACTAGTAAATACGATAAGAGAGTGCTTTGCCTTCCATGCTTAACATAAATTCTAGCTTCATTCGCAATATCAACTTGGTCATTAAACCAACATATTTTGCACGCACCAGACTTCAAAACTGCAATAAATATGCATCCACATGAAAGTGTGCCAAGGAAACGTATAAAGTAAATTACCTCAAACACATCCAGTCCTACATGAAACATGGGATTTGCTTTCAAATGGTCCACTAAGGCTGCTTCATCAATCACTGGGCCTCGGCTTGCATTTACAAGAACTGCTTCTTGCATCCCAGAAGAAACTTTTAACGATAAGTTTTCCATTTTGTTAAATGCATTCAAATTGAGAATTATCAAAAATTAGATGCCCAGTCTAGACACAATCAAGCGGGATACATAATATGTTGTTAATGATGAATGCTCTGATTTCATAAAGCAAGCGTTGAAATAAAGACATTACCTTCTTCATGATCGATAGCCTATCTTTGTTAATCAAGTGGTAAGTAGTCTTGTCTAGTATAGGATGAAGGCTTATCTACCAAAAATTACTATATGTTAAAAGTATAGAAATCAGAGAACTAAATAGCATGGAATACTCACCGTTTTCCTATTACACAGTGTTTTCGAAATTTCAGTACACATTTCCAAACATTGATTTTTGGCAAAGCTGTGATATGGTACAAATTTTATCTCTTAGATTTTGATTAGTCAAGATATTTTATACAAATCCAGAATCAATCCAAAATAAACAGCAAATAGATGTACATTATATACAATTCAAAACTGCAGATTTGAATTTAATCGTAATGAAAGCACAAGATCCTAAGAACAATTCAGTCAACACAATATATCCAATATATCTACTAGATTAATTATTACAGACATTGTGTAGAGAACAACAATGAGCCAACGACGGCACCAGAGTGCATAACACTGAAACCATAGAAAAGGTTGGTACTGGATTATGGGAGATTGCTATTACATCAACACAAGGACTTGCATCGCAGAGCCAGATTTCAAATTTGCAAAATTGTTTGGAGGTGTAATGCCTTACAATTTTATAAACCACCTCTCACTAACCTATGAATCACTTACATAAACTACTTATAAAGGACATCATGTTGAGAATAGATTAATATACATGATTTCAAGATCTGATTTGTATCTTTGCATATCAAATGAATGCAATGCTAAAGCATTCAATCCTTTTCCTGTTACCATGTAGATTATGCTTCATCATAAATATCTTAAAAGTACTCTAAAAAATCAACTCATCTTCCAAAAGCTGGACCTACAAATTAACAATTTCACTAGAAAACAAAGTCCATATAGAGTTTGGAACAACATTGCTATTGGGAAAAAGTTTTGCCCCTACACACGAGATTTCATGTTAGAGGTGTAGAAATATAAATAAGTAGAACTGATATCGAATGCTTAACTAAACTGACACTTAGACCTGTAGGCCCGTCATTCTGGGCAATAATCAAACACTCAGTTCTAGTGCAAATGGGACTCTCTAATAGAGGCTAAAGCGTTCAATCCTTTTCCTGTTACCATGTAGATTATGCTTCATCATAAATATCTAAAACGTACTCTAAAAAATCAACTCATCTTCCAAAAGCTGGACCTACAAATTAACAATTTCACTAGAAAAAAAAGTCCATATAGAGTTTGGAACAACATTTCTATTGGGAAAAAGTTTTTCCCCTACACACGAGATTTCATGTTAGAGGTGTAGAAACATAAATAAGCAGAACTGATATCGAATTCTTAACTAAAGTGACACTCAGACCTGCAGGCCCATCATTCTAGGGAATAATCAAACACTCAGTTCTAGTGCAAATGGGACTCTCTAATAGAGGCTAAAGTGTTCAATCCTTTTCCTATTTCCATGTATATTAAGCTTCATCATAAATATCTTAAAGGTGCTCTAAATAGTCAACTCATCTTCCAAAAGTTGGACCTACAAATTAACAATTTCACTAGAAAAAAAGTCCATGTAGAGTTTGGAACAACATTGCTATTGGGAAAAAAATTTGCCCCTACACACGAGATTTCATGTTAGAGGTGTAGAAATATAAATAAGCATAACTGATATCGAATACTTAACTAAACTGACACTCAAACCTGCAAGCCCATCATTCTGGGCAATAATCAAACACTTAATTCTAGTGCAAACAAAAGAGAAATATTTGCAGTGAGGGGGTAAATACATACAATGCACATCATCTAGGTGGTTCACTAGCCTTGATGGATTTTTAAAAATCTTCCCACAACATGGATTTGGGCAAGAATACTTCTTCACCTCTTTGGAGTGTAGATTTAGACTCTGTCATGACTCACCTCTCTCTCTATGCCGCTCCATATGGTGTTTCAAATTAGACATAGTGGATAACTGCAGTTTTCAGTCCTCTTTGGGGCACACAAATAACTTTTCTTCATGCTTTACCATGTGACGATTTAAATGGTCCTTCCTCTTGTAACTGCAAAAGCAACCATCTACTGGGCAAACAAATGTTCTCTACAAAATTAAAAGCAATTACAAACTTCATAAATATTAAAATGGAAATTTGTTGAGGATTTCACCAATTAATTAAATGATCACTCACACATACATACATCATCAGTTTCAATAAATTGGTGGGAAATGTGGCATATTAATAAATAACAAAGTGGCATATTAATTGTTGGGGATTTCATCTTACAACAATATGTTCACACACATGACACACCACATTTGGGAAATGTTTAAAAAAATTGTTTTGATCAATTGTGCAAATGAATAGGAAAAAAATGTTAGAATAGAATAAACTAACCTATGATTGTAGGAAAAAATGTATCATAATGATGAAGCATGAGCAAGTAGAAGGAAAAAGGAACTTCTCACGGGGGTCACCCCACCTGGTACTAATCCATGGACACTCTGCCCTCCCTCACCACTGTGGAGTTCGGATGGGATCCTGTGCTATCACGCATTCAAACACCCAGGTCTTCCAAGGCAGTCTCCTCCCTTGTACTAACATGGGTTACAAACCTCCTACAGAAAAGAACTTGAATACCACCATTCTAGGTAGACATTGAAATTAACCACCATTGTAGGCATATATTGAAATTAAAACCACCATTGGTGGCGTACATTGAAATTTAAACCACCATTGCCAGCTCACATTGAAATTAAAACAAACGTTGCAAATACATTAAAATTAAAACCACCATTGCATGCTCACATTGAAATTAAAACAAACATTGCAGACACACTAAAATTAAAACCACCATGCTAGCCATCCATTAAAATTAATATCACTATTTCAGATGCAAATTTTTATTAAAGCCATTATTAGAGAGTCCCATTTAAATTAAAACCAATGTTCCCATTTAAATTAAAACTTCCATTGCAGGCACCTATTAATATTATGAACATTGTTACAGACATTAAACCTAAAACCACTATTGCAAACACTCATTACAATTGAAACCACTATTGTTACAGACACCCACTAAAAATAAAACCACTAGTATTGAACACATCCAACAAAATGAAAACTATTTATAACTTCTTACACACGTTAAAATTAAAACCACTATGATTAGTAATTACAGACCCATTAAAAATAAATCCACCACTGTTACTGGCACCCATCCAAATGAAAGCCAATATTTCAGGCACCCATCCAAATCAAATATGCTATTTCAGGTACCCAACAAAATTAAATCCACTACTACAAGGCACACAATATAAGTAAATTCACTACCATAGACACCCATTAAAATCAAAACATCTATCCATGGTATGCAGGTATGGGGTTATCATTCCAGATCCCAAAGGAAATCACCTGTAGTAGGGGTTTGAACTATGCCTCAAATAATGAAGCAGCACTTTCAGTTTATCTAAGCGTTGTGTTGATAAAGCTGAGGAGAAGAAAAAGTGCAGTTGTGCTAAGAGAATCCTCTATCATAGTACATCATTCTGCAAGATGTCTGCCTAAGCCAGAGTCGAAGTACTAGCAAAGAAGTTTGAAAAAATAGAATTTTTCTAGGTCCTACACATCTATAATTCAAGTGCAAACATCCAGGTCAATTGGGGAGTGTTAAATTAGGAGTGATCACCTAATGCATGACAACACTGCATAAACCAAAGTGTCAACATACACATGAAAGGGGCAAGCAAGAGTGCCCCTCCAAAGGTGCATGCTCTTTTATTTCACACTAGATGCGTCAAGTGTTATTAAGGGCAAAAAAATGAGGATGGTCCTTGAATGTGGTTTTATTGTTCTGTTGTGGAATGTTGGGTTGGAATGCTCTTTTATTTCACACTGCATGCATCAGGTATCACCATGGGCAGCAAAATAAGGATGGTCCTTGAGTGTGGTTTTATTGTTCCACTGTCAAATGTCAGGTTGGCACGTTTGACAGTTTCCCTGGCACTTCGCTAGGCTGGCTTGACCATCAGCACATTTTGACAGGGTGAATGGGTTAAATATTTTGGTCTTTATCAACTCTCTATCTGTTGGACTTTGCAGAACACCAACCATCACTAGTAATCATAGCCAACCTAGTTTGTGTTATGTGTGAATTATCTGATGTTAGGAAAGGAATAAAGAATGTGAGCACCATATTTCAAAGGCACAAAGTGATTTACATAATTCTTCTAGCAGGTGGTTGAGATGACAGAATGATTGTGAATATAAGTTCACAGTGCAAACCCAAGTCCAGGACTAGCAAGCAACTGAGATTACTCTTCAATTGTCAGTGCTTCAATTAAAGGACAAGGAATTTGTAGAATTCATGCATAGGCATCTGGGGAAGTATGAGGAACTGGGAGAAAGAATGAACTCCTTATACTCCTTTGTTTCCAAAATTACAGCTCATATTCAACTTCTAGCACTGCCAACATAGTCATGTTCACCTCAGGTTAAGGAGGAAACCTCTGAACATCATTATCCATTCAAGGTATCATAGAACTATGTTGCAGGATCAAACATAACATCGCCATCAACAGATATCTATATATGCAAGCAGTTGAATACATCATGGCAATCCAAGTTGGCCTTGAAGCAGTAGCCCCTTAAGGTCCAGATTTAGTGTAGCTTTATGTTTTTATCATGTTCCAATAGGTATTTCATTTGCTCAAATAGTCTCTGACTCTATACAACATTATACTTAGCAGTCATATAGGATTGGAACTTGGGAAGTGTGGCTAGAATAGCTTTTGGATGAGAATTTTGATTATTTTGGACCTTTTGACTGGCAGTTTGCAGTAAGTCTTCTTATATTCTGTATTGCTGCACTGACTGTTTGGCCATGTCAGTGTGCATACTCATTTTAAGTTCACTGAGGTATATTATTAAATGCTCAGTTGGTAAACCCACCAATCACCTTTAATGTTGCATTCCTCCCACTCTTCTGTAAAGAGGGCCTCACTCTCTATTTTAAGACAACAGATTTAACAGATGCAATTATTCTCTTGTTCCTTATATTAGTTTTGAGTCTCTGTTCATTTTCTATGTTCTGTTGTCTGTATAAGGTTAAGCCTGATATTATCTTGTTGTCTGTAGTTTTATTTTACATAGTACCAGAGCTGCAGGGCATCAGTTTCCTCCATATTCCTCGGCCACCTTCATTTTAAGATCTGAAAATTGTTGGGTCGCTGCAGCACCATCTACCAGTTGCCCCTCTTTGTGGCTTGATAGATTGCTTGCAGCTGCTGCTCATGGTCATCATTGGCTGCTGCTTGATTTTTTTTGCAGATGGTTTGCCTCTCCTTGTGACAGACCTCACACATCACAGCCTTCCTCTAAACTACTGCACCTTCTCTTGCATATCGAGCTGCTCAGTTCCCAGAAAATCACTCAGTAGTAGCCTTTGAGAGTTTGACCTTTTTCCATAAACGTTAAATTAATATTTTAAGAAACAATTTTTCATGTGCTAGGAAATTGCCTTTGTAAAACTTGGGTGCCTCTCTGATTAAGTTCTTTTGAGATGTTGGGGAGGGGGGTGGGGATTGATTTTCCACCTATCTCCTTTGTTGATGGTGTTTGCACTAGATGTGTTCTTGGCAGACATCCTCAAAATACTTTTGATAAAGAAAAAATTTGGAGAGCTTCAGAAGCTCTTCAACCTGTTCACAATGATATTGCATGCCCTTTTCTTATCTTGTTTTTCAAAGAGCCCACTATTTTCTTACAATCATTGATGACTACTCTAGACACCCTTGGGTCTACAGGTAATTAACAAAAGTGAGGTTGTTGACATTTTTATTATGGTTGAAGCCTTAATTGAAAAGTAATCTGGAAAATCTACCAAATGTTCACATACAGATAATGGCTGTGAATACATCAACCAAATATTTGAGAACTGTTGTGCCATTGAAGGTATTCAGCTGCTACATACTGTGCCCTTCTATCCATAGCAAAATGGTGTTGCTGAAAAAAAAGAATTGTACTTTGAAGGAGAAGGCAAAATGTATGATCCATTCTACAGATCTTACCCCACAATTTTTGGCTGGTGCCATCAATTGTACCAATCATTTTCATAGTTGCACACCTCACAAATATGTCCAAGTGGTGACCCCAGAGGAAGCTTGAAGAGGACAAACCTCTATTGGCCATCTCAAAGTCTTTGGGTGTAATGATTGGGCCCACATCCCCAAAGAAAAATGCAAGGCAATTGATATACAAAATAAATCTTGCATATTTGTTGGCTACCCAAAAGACGTTAAAGGGTAAATATTACTTGATCCTAACACACAAGTTAATCATCAGAGGGAGTGTTGGATTTGATGAGCATTCTCGTCAGCTTCTTGGATCTTCATATAATTTTTCTTCTTTCAAGTTAACTTCTCCAGCTCATGATCATTCTCTTGAAGCACAATGTGTGAAGTTCTTCTACCACTTCCTAATTGGGGTCAACAAAAAACTAGCTCCTTTCTTCAAAGACTCCTGAAGTATTTATGGCCAGTGCTTCAGATCCAAAGGACTTTAGTGAGGTCCACAGTGTTGTAGAGTGTGATACGACCATGGAAGATGAGTATCTTTCCTTGATGAGAAGTAGCAGATGGTATTGTAGACAAGTATAAAATTCATTTTTCCTAAGTTGGTATATCATAGTTTCAAACCAGGTATGCAGCAGATGTTATTGTAGACAACTATAAGGCTTGATTGGTTGCTAGAGGTTTTTCTCAAGTCGAAGGCATTGCCATTTTGAAACCTTCACCCTCGTGGCTAAAATGAATTCTATTTGCCTTGCTCATTCTCTAGTTGCATCTCAAAGTGGGTAGTACACCAAATGGATGTCAAAGGTACCTTTCTTTACGGGGATTTACAGGAAGAGATATACATGGAGCAAACAAAGTTTTATCCAAGAGTTTTCATTTGTCTGCAAAATTAAAATTCCTAGTACTCAAACAAGCACCTGGGGCTTGGTATGAGAAGATGGATTACTTTCTTCTCTAAGATTTTCTCACTACCACTCTAAGCCAAATGTTTATATTTTGTGGCAAGGCGATGAACTCCTCCTACTTGCTCTCTATGTGGATGATCCCATTCTCAATCAGAGTTCACCTACCTTGATTGATCATGTGAAAGTCCACCCTTCATCAACATTTCAACACGACAGACTTAGGGCTCCTTCACTACTTTCTTTGATTACAGATCACTCAGTCTACATCTAGAATAGGTATCTCTCAGCCCAAGTATACCTTGGGATATCTTAAGCAGATTTCACATGTAGGATTACAAATTTGCACCCATGCCATTTTTTTCAGGGGGAAAGTTGCTAGCCAAGTTGTATTAGCAGCTCATTGGCAGCCTTCTATACTAAGCTTATAGTCATCCCAATATCTCCTATGCAGTTGGGTTGGTTTCCTAGTTCATGCGAGAACCACATGAGCTTAATTGAAAGCTGAAATGAGAATTCTTTGCTACATTAGAGGGACACACATGTGAAATTCAATATTCTTCCGATGGTAATGCAAATCTAGTTGGTTATATTGACTCCAATTAGACTGGTGATCTCGATGACTACAAGTCCACATCTGGCTCTTTCATCTTGGCTCTGACCCTTTCTTCTACAAATGCAGAGTACCAAGGTGTTGTTAATGCTGCCAAAAAATCTATTTGGATTCGACCGATTCAGCGGGAAAAAACTATAATTTGGTGTGCTAATCAGAGTGCTATCCATATTTCCAAGCAGTCAGTAGCATCAATGCACCAAGAATATATAAATACACATGAATTACATCTGAGAGTTGATTCATTGTAGGATTATTGATTTGTATTATTGTTGCTGACATATTTACTAAACCCTTGACAGAGATTCTATATGTACAACTTCATATCTTGATTGGGGTGAAGAAAGTTATCCTGGGAGGGGGTGGAGGGTAGTCTGAGTCCTCCTTGTTTTTTTTCCTACTGTTCTAAGAATTATGTACGTGGATACCTATCATGGCCTTGTAATCGGGACCCATTTTTGAGATTTAACCTCTTTTTTATACTTTCCTGAGTTTCACTTAAGGGGGCGTCTGTACTTGCCCAGTTTAAGTTCACTTAGGTAAAGTATTAAATACTCTGTTGGTATACCAGAAAACTACCTTGTGAAATCCTAGACTTCTCCCAACTTGCTGTAAATAGGCGGCTTCACTTTGCATTTTAAAACAAAGTAGATTTAATAGATGTAGTGATTCTCTTATTCCTTCTATTGGTTTGAGTCTGTTCATTTTCTGAGTTCTGTTTGTTTGTATGGCGGTTAAGCCTGATATTATCCTGTTGTCTGTAGTTTTCTTTTAAAGGCTGGAGCCCCTTCTTAAAAATGCCTATTACGGACATCCACCAGAATTATAACCTCTACACAGACCCATTAAATTGACCATGTATTATAGACATCCATTAAAAGTAGCACAACCATCACAGAGAGTCGCTAAAAGTAAAATCACGATCACGGGTTTGGCTTTTGGGGTCGATTTCGTGAATATCTCATTAGAGATAGACAATGGGAGGGAACTCATGGATTAAGTAAAAGTTCCTCTTCCTTTGGTCGAGCACTTCATTCCTCATCCTTTTTCGGGCGAGTCACTAACTGTACCTTGATCTCACATATATGCTCTTGGTTTATATACATCGTTGTAAGATATACTGATGCTTTGGAGTACTGCACTGCTTCAGCACATATCTTCAAAATAGTTTGCAGAGCATCCTACAAAAACACTCAACTTTAACTTTGCAGAAGTTACTCCTCTTATCAATTTGGAAGAAGAACACTCACCCTGCATGTTCCTATCTAAGCTGAAGAAAATTTCCTCTCATCTATTCTAGAATGCACTTGCAGCTACTTCTGCCTTTATATTATTTACATTATGTAGGAAATGTAGAAAATTTGAAGCCATTTCCACCGAAAGGATGAGGATAAATCTGGTTTAATATTGTACTCAGTGGAAGATTTGCAGGTTGTTGAGAAAAAAAAAATTGAAGAAGGCAAACCCTAAAAATTGGAGGCAAACCCTCTTAGATTCAAAGCCTGAGCTCAAATGAATATATTTTCAGAGAAATATTTAGCTATTTCGAATTTGTCAAAAAGGCTAAATGTTCAACGAGGAAAGCAGTCACCGAAAATTAGTTTTTACTGACAAAAAATCTTCTCGAGGAAACAAAAAACAGAAACGGAACAAAAAAATAAAATTTGTTTTTCGAGAAAAAGGGAAATAAACTACTACTAATTTTCAGGACCAAAAACCCAAAACCCCCAAATTAGCGAAGGCGTTTGATCTGTAAGAATCTTTGTAAATGACTATCTATACATCTTTTTATCGTTGGTGCACTTGGCGTATAAGTGTGGATTTTAATGGTTAAAATTACTTATGTCATGGAAAAGGCCAAGAAAATTCTGGAATTGTAAGGTGAGATAAGTTATGGAAGGATCTAAAAGGATACCCTTACCTTAAGGGTATTCCTACTATAATTTTGAAATAAGAAAAATGAATAGATAAACAAAAGCTAGTACTGTCCCATGATATTTTTGAAATTGCAAGCCTATATGATTAGCCCAAGGTTGTTTTCCAGGTAAAATCTTTGTACCCATGTATGGTTAAATGCGTCTATGTTTCTGTTTTTAGTAACGGCTTCTGAAAATATCAATAAACAAAGCCCACTCTTGCTCACTCATATCTGATACATTGATTTAAACTTGTGATTTTCCTTGAAGGAAAAACTTCTGATAAGAGGTTATGAAAGTATCAATAAACAAAGGCCACTCTTGCTCACTCATATCTAAGACTTTGATATAGTATTCAGTCATGGCACTTTGTTCATACCCGCTTTGGACTGCTCCAGTAGCGAGGTTCCTTGTCTACTACAACCATGGTTTCTCTTTGAGTAACTAATACATCTTAGTGATATCACTTTGAGCACCTAATAAATCTCACTGATGTAGAGAGCCCTGCAAACAAAGGGCCTTTATGGTTGAAAGAGCCATTTCCTGCATTCACCCCTGGAACTGGCTCCTGCATTTCATTTTCCTCTAGACGTGAAATCTATTCCACCTTTGAAAGTGGACTTTGACATCATTCTTGCGGAAGGTCAGTTTGATGCAAATGAAGATCTGATACCTCCTTGAGAATTTCTAAGTGTCCCATATGACACAGGAGGAATTTGCAGATCATGTCTTTCAGAATTTGTTAAGGAAAAACAAGGCAATAATTGTGGGATTCCACTGTACTCAGGCACATTTAGAAACTTGTTAAAATGATTTACTCCCATGGAAGCCAACGTGTTGTTAAAACTGCCACACGACTCCTTTACCCAACCACTGATAACAGAGTTCATGTAACTGAAATCCAACCACTGATAATAGAGTTCATGTAACTGAAATCCTCATCATTCACAATTCCACTCTAGCTTTAGGGAATGCTTGGGAGAAAAAATCTGCTAATTATTCATGTTTAGAAACACAAATAATTTAGGGAGGTTAAAAAACTCCTTAGAGTGAAATCCTTCATTAAGAATCAAAGGCTTACCTAGGTGTTTTTACATGGCTTCATAGTCATACTAGACTCATTTTTACAATAATACTGTAGAATTTGGGATTTCAATGATGACAATGACTCAATTTTTTTTTGTCCACTGTTGTGTACTCTGTTTCTCGAAACTATTGACATGTACATGGTCAATGGGTCCTCTATCCAACCATCCTCATGTAAGACTCTCTTCTTCTAGCTGTGTGCCATGTGCCCTCACATTGACCCAATGCTACTCTCATGTGTACCAATGTGGTCACACAGCTCCAATGCTCATCTTGAACATATATGTGTTTGGGTCCATCACCAACCTCTATGAAATATGCTCCTCAACCCAAGTATCCTCAAGTCAAGGTCCAACCTCCAAGGTATATCAATGGCCCCAAGCTCCAAGGGTCAATGCCCAATGCTTCTCCTCATAGGTAGACACCTCCATTGATTGAGAAATAGATTCCCCATTGTAGTATGTTGATTAGGGTAACAACCTCCTTGAGAGGGGCACCATGCCAGTACCCTAACCAAGGTCATCCACCCAAACTGAGCCATCCAAATGTCCATGAACCATTGCCAAGGGGCTAGGAGACAATGCTTTGCTGTGAAGGTGAAAACACTTGGTGTAACCCCAAAAGCTAACATGCCATATCTAAATTAAAAAACATATGACTCTAACTTCTTCTTTTTATCCATAAGGAAAGTTTTTGGAACTAAATTATATATATCTGAAAAATGTGTGTTCTTATCAACTAAGAAGCCCATGTTTCTCATTAGCAATTAAACTAGTATAAAAGGTTGCAATCTAGGAGCTATCAATTTAGAGATGATCTTATGAATGGTGTTTCTAGTTAAATTGGTGTAAATCTACTACAATATGAAAGTTTTTCCCTTTGGAATTAAAGCAATGAAAGTTGAGTTTACGAGACCTGTAATTTTGCCTTTTGTACTTGATTCTTCCATTTGTTCTAGAAAATCTAGCTTTACTATCTAGGCTGGTAGAAATTTATTCAGGAAACATCTGGTCTTAGTGCTTTCTTCTTTTGTTAATAGAAGATAGGTTCTTCCGTCTCCTCCTGAGAAACAGGCTTCAACAAAAAATCCTTTAGTTCTTGGTTTACGAATCTGGGAATGTTAGCAAGTAAGGAAGAAGCATATTTGCTTCCCAAATCCCGACACATTATTTCCCATCAAATTAAAGAAGAAATGAATCGCTGAAGCTTTAATCTCATTTTCTCCTACCTTATCTAGCTTCCAAATTTACCGTGTGAATACCACTAATGCACCTCTAACTTGCAGCTGTTTTGGAAGAATTTGATATTTTTGTCCCCATCATTCTGGATTTAATTCTCCATTCTGATTCCTATCTGCCACATATATCTTCCTATTCCCTTAATGCTCACTCTTCTTCTATCTAGAATGATTCCGTCAGTCTTCCCAACATTGTATCCTTGATGTATTCTAATCTTTTGTTGATGCTTTGTCTTAATTGAATTAGCCTCTTTCCACTTTTCTTTTGACCAAATTTTTAATTTGTTTATAATATTGGTTAATTTTATTTCCATCCTAAACAATGTTGACCCTTCTAGTTCTTTCTTCCACCATAGCTTTAGAATTTCTAAGCAAACCTGATATTTTTGAAGAGTCAGACACATTTTGAATTGAGCTAGTCCCTATTTTGGGGAGGGTTATAATCCAAATGAATTGGCCATTGATTTGATTTAGTATCCTGATAGGATACATGATTCTAAATTTAAGCTGCTTGAAACAAGATCCTCTTAACTAAAGACTTATTAGTCTTTTCACTACATAGTAAGACTTTTTCTTCTATTTTGTAATGTATATATATACTTTCTGTTGGTTTGATGTCTTTAATTTCCTATGTTCATAAATGATTATGTTTCTTCTCTAAATGGTTTGTTAATCCTTGTTCTTCCTTTTTCTCCATTCTCATCAATAGTATTTTAGGATCTGTAGATGCCATCCAAGTCCTAGGGTTATTGAGATCCCTGTCTTTGAAAAGAGTGTCCCACAATTGACCTTTTCCTAGGAAAGAGTTCGGACATTAAGGGGTTTTTTAATTCTTAAGGTTATCGAGATCCCTGTCTTGGAAGAGAGTGTCCCATAGTTGACCTTTTCCAAGGAAAGAGTTTGGACATTAAGGAGTTTTTATGCGTGATGCTTTCTGAAATTGTGTTCTGACAGTTTATAATTCCTCAATCTTCACATTCCAACAACACCTTGGAATTACTTGTGGTAAATTTTCTAATCATCATGAATTTGTAGGCATCACAAGATTTCTCTGTATCAAATTGGGCTTAGCATTCCTATGTTTCATTTGTTAGGGTTTCATGATGAGCCCAAGGTAACTGAATGAGATGTAGTGTTTAGAACACCTTTAAACAATGAAGTACATCTAGGTAAGATCATCCCAATGAGCACAATGCATTATGTGTAATGTGCATGTCAAATGAAACTAGAGCCTTACCAATTAAGGTTACCCATAAAACCCCAAAGGGTGGGATTGCAATAAACCATAAATGGAGTGATCAAGAAATCCTAAAGGTCTAATAAACCCCTCAAGTTGGGTTTACATTAAATATTCTCATATCCTCCCTTAAACACAACTTGGAGGAGCTATGAAGGTGGCATTATCTTAACAATGTTCTGTAATAATAATTTCCTACAGTTAACATCATTATTGCAACCTTTCCTATAATTTTTTTAGAGAAATCACATCTCCCATCATTTCCACCCTTAACATAGTGAGGCTGAGATTATTGACAGTGAAAATCCCACACCATAACGAGGTGCAACATAATAGTTACCTTCACAACACCTCTACCCAGTCCTCTTTGGAACACAATGAAGCAATCTCATGCAACAGGGCTTACAATTAAGAGTTCTTTATAACTTGAACCTCCAATCTCCATAACCTAAGGTGCAACAAGAGCCTATGCACAAATGGTCAGAACAGGTTTCCCAAAAAGCTCTATTAAGAATAGTCTCCAAAATCATAGTTCTATCAAGTTATCAACTAAGCAATCTCAATCATGTAACCTGCAATCATAAATTCTCCCAAATCATGCGAGAAGAGCATCAACCAAAGAAAATTATAGAGCCATCTAAGATAGTAAAAACTTAACATTCTTTGCTCAAAATCTCTTTTTGGTTTTTGGTGTATATAAAAAAGTAGTTTCTTGGTTTGTTTCTAATCTGAGCAGTACCTAGGCCTTCAGTGGCTTCTTTTTTGACTTTTCCTTATTTTCTTATCATCAAACAAATATATATTTTTTTTTTGACTAGTCATACAATAATTGGGTTCTTGACGACATCAAGTTGGGTTTTTACATGCAAACAAGCTCAATAACATTCCTCTTTAAACATAGATAAAAGGGTCACTACAATCAATAAGGTTCACATACAACGGCTTGAATCAATTATTTCTTGCATGGCATAACATGCCAACATAGCAACAAGAGAAATCAATAGGAGTAAAGAGATATTTATGAGTGTACAATTGATTATACACATATTTATGAAGTTCTTTGGCACTTGTACAAATGTTTCCATGACCACTCATCAACCCAACCCACAACCAATCCTGGTAGTTAGCACTGGTCCACAATTCTTCCTCCTATGCCTCTTCTACAAAGATCTATAAGCATCACTACTACCATACTAAGAATTTAGACTCTCGGATCCTCTTCTCTATGATGAGGATTTTTGCAAGGAAAAGAGTAGTGTTCTTGGTAAATAGATGGTGCAAAATGTAATCACCCCCAAAACAAAGGTGCATGTTGTCCCTTCAAATCAACAAAACTATCATTTGTCTCCAACTTAGGCATATACTATCATCAACCAGATCGTCAGTAGGGGGAAGTTTGCACTCTGGAACTCAGCATAATTATATTTAGCAGCAAACAAAACAATGAGTACAAAATAACCTTCTTGCAAATCAATTTAAAATGACCTCCATCTGGCAATGGAGTCTGACTATATCCAGGTCATGCTCTAAGCAGTCTCATCTCAAGCTCAATAGGGATAACCATACCCTATCCACTCTTCCCAAGTCCAACACCTGTATATCCCATCTGGCACAACCACTGGGATTCAATAGCCCTAGTATTTTTCTCAAATTCAAGGTAAACCAGGTCATTAGTAGCTAACAAAGCATGGGAAGAAGGCACTTTATCAATACCATCCTTCTCACAAGCATCATCCCTATTTCTCTCTATTAAAAAAAAAAAAATCAAACAAGTCACTAAACACCTTTATAAAAGGATATATATTTTTCACTATAAACCTTTTAACAATAAATTCATTGAATCCTTCCACCCTTTGATTCTAGGTTGGACAATTACCATTCTATAATTCTTACCAACTCACTCTTCACACATATCGGTCTAGTATGATTTTGAGTGAAAATGTACAGGACCTTTCCTTTAAACTGAAGCAACAATATATATAGAAACTTGACTTATAGGAATGAGTTTGCTTCAAGAGTTTGAAGGGAGTTAGGGCATGTTGTTGAGATTGGCTACTTTTGTGGATACACGGACATATCACTTATGAATGGAACATAATATATGCTCGGATCACGATTTACTACTTAACACAGGTAGTGCCTCCACATGGTCAATAGACACCTCCTAGGCTTTAGATCATATTATCATTAGACTTAATTGACTTTAGCATGTAGATGCACTAGAAGTATGTTGCTATTGATGCAAACAAGCAAGCCAATACTCCATTGCTTATGCTTCAGTTGACTCTTCCATTGTTGTCAACACTAAACTTCCTTCACTTTTCACCAACAACTCTTAACAACACTTTTGTATTGGATAGAAAATCACCAGTCAATTGACCACTTCAAGGATTTAGTTCTCTTTCCCAGAAAAAAATTATATATTTGCTATTTCAAGTACAAATCAAAATATTGTGCCTGCTCATAAGTCTCCTTTCAGACTACTAATATATTATCATCATATTCTGAATAACGTCATTCTAATAAACAATGACATCAAAAGCACAATTCTAGATATAGTACTAACATTACAGACAACCCAAAGTAATATCTTAAAACTGCTCGTAAAATGCCTTTAAAGTTTAAAACAATACTTCTTGGAAAGCTGACACCAAAATACTCTCTTTGAATTCCTTCTTGTGAAAATCCCTTCATTGACTGCACTATCCTACTTTGTTCATGACGCATTTGAATCTTATGGAAAGCCCCCTCATTTAGACACTTGTCAAATCATGCAAACCAGACATGATAGTAAGTTAATACATCAATTTCTCCCCTTTCATTCTTTCCTCACACTAGTGTGGGTGGTTCAGAAGTGTGCGATGGAGGAGTTTGGCACTAAATGTGGGTTTATTTGGCTAGGCATTGGGATGAGGACTCATTATTTTTCTTTTTATGGACTTTGGTTTCCTCTCCAAGCATGACTGTTGTTTGGATTGGAATTGGAATTCTATTTGAGTTATTTGCCTTCGTTCCAGGATTTGGCCTCCACTAAACTGACACTTAGACATGTAGGCCCTTCATTCTGGGCAATAATCAAACACTCAGTTCTAGTGCAAATGGGACTCTCTAATAGAGGCTAAAGCGTTCAATCCTTTTCCTGTTACCATGTAGATTATGCTTCATCATAAATATCTTAAAGGTGCTCTAAAAAATCAACTCATCTTCCAAAAGTTGGACCTACAAATTAACAATTTCACTAGAAAACAAAGTCCATATAGAGTTTGGAACAACATTGCTATTGGGAAAAAAAATTTCCCCTACACACGAGATTTCATGTTAGAGGTGTAGAAATATAAATAAGCAGAACTGATATCGAATGCTTAACTAAACTGACACTCAGACCTGCAGGCCCATCATTCTGGGCAATAATCAAACACTCAATTCTAGTGCAAACAAAAGAGAAATATTTGCAGTGAGGGGGTAAATACTTACAATGCACATCATCCACGTGCTTCACTAGCCTTGATGGATTTTTAAAAACCTTCCCACAACATGGATTTGGGCAAGAATACTTCTTCACCTCTCTGGATTGTAGATTTAGACTCTACCATGACTCACCTCTCTCTCTATGCCATTTCATGTGGTGTTTCAAATTAGACATACTAGTGGATAACTGCAGTTTGCAGTCCTTTTTGGGGCACACAAATAACTTTTATTCATGCTTTATCATGTGACGATTTAAATGGTCGTGCCTCTTGTAACTGCAAAAGCAACCATCTATTGGGCAAACAAATGTTCTTTGCAAAATTAAAAGCAATTACAAACTTCATAAATATTAACATGGAAATTTGTTGAGCATTCCACCAATTAATTAAATGATCACTCACAAACACATATATCATCAGTTTCAATAAATTGCTGGGAAACGTTTGTTAATCCCCTATTGGGTCCCTATAATACTAGTGACTACCTCATTACTATTGTAGTTGTACCCCTTATTGATATTGTTGTGCCCCTATTGTCCCCACATTGTTATTACTGTGCCTCATAGAATCCCTCTATTGTTATTTTTGTGGTTTTATATTATTATTGTTAGGTCGGCTGGGTTATATTGTGACTTCTTAGACTCCTATATATAGAAAGGAGGTTTTGTGATTTGAATCATTGAAGAATTGTTCATTTATGTAATGTAAAGGAGGTTTCCCCCTCAAAGAGGCTAAATTTTAAGGCATTGATCTATCTTTTCTATCTTTTTCTTGAGCTGGTTTCATAACATTTGGTATGAGAGGTTTGGATTCTAGGGTTTCGCTGCTCCAAACAGGTCATCGTGGCATTTTCGCTATAAATTTTTTTCTACGACATTTCAGAAGCTAAAAAAACCCCATTTGAGAAGACATCGCGCTGAATCTTGGGTCTGAATTTCAGAGCTTTTTGAGCTATATTTGCGGAGATATGGTCTGAGGAAGTTGGTCTTTTTGTAGACTCCTGAATTACATTCCAAACAGGTGACCTGGGGAAAATCGTCATAACTTTCTCTCTGAGCATCGGATTGAAATTTCATAAGAAGGTATAGAAAGAGGATGGACTGTAGTTTTTTGTATATATTTTTCAGAGCCAAAGGTTGAAACAGTGACTCGTGGCATGTCGTACAAGTTCGATCTACTGAACTAGTCTATAATCAAGTCACTACGGGATATTTCACATAACTCTTCCTTGGAGAATCCAATTTGGATCACACTGGTCGCATTGGAAAGAGGACACAGAGGGCTACTATAGCTCACAATTTTAGAACTGGATGATTCGAAAGTACAGAGATACATCAAAGGCTATATCGAGATCCTACCAAGTGAAAAAAGGTGTGTAGATTTTTTTTAAATTTTTGCTTAAGCTTGGTTTGAAAATTTATTTTGAAGGAATTCAAAGGGCATAGTAGAGCATTATTATCGGTCACTGATGCCCCGAGGAAAGAAAATGCAAACACCTAGTAAGCAACCTGAAAGCTCTAGCATGACTCATGAAGAAGAGGAAGAAATGCTACATGATATATCAAAATTACAAGACCAAGTGCAACAAATGTCACTCTCACAAAAGCTAATAGAAGCTAAGATAAAGGGCGTGGAAGCTAAGATGGATGATTTGAAGATAAATTTGAAGAGAGACATGGCAGATTTGAAGACAGATTTGAAAATTTTTCTACAAGAAATACTTACTAATGGTGAAAAGGTAGTAAAGGAAACTCATGATGCGAACAAAAGAAATGTTAATCATGATTTCATAGACTCTAATGTCGGATCGAAGACCCACCATATTCCAAAAATCGATATGAGAAAGTTTGATGGCAAGGATCCCACAACATGGATATTACAGATGGAGCAATTTTTCGATCTCAATAATGTGCAAAACACACAAAAGGTACGTATTGCAACTTTATATTTGGAACCAAATCAGTTTGTATGGTATCAATGGCTTTGCTCTCGTAAATAAATTATCACTTGGGCAATTTTTATGTAAGAATTGACAGCACATTATGAGGATACAAAAAGAAACACTTTTTTTAGCCAACTGATAAGTCTCAAACAAAAGGGTTCGATAATGGAGCACACTGAGGAGTTCCAAAAATTGAACATAAGGGTAAAAAATATTCCATAGGAGCATAGGATTGATGTGTTCATAGGTACTTTAAAGGATAATATCCAACATGTTGTTCGCCTTTGGGAACCTGATTCATTAGAGAAGGCATTCAGGTTAGCAAGAAAAATAGAGAGCAAAATTATGGCAACCAGGAAGCACACCACTCACAACTATAAAGATGGAAGTGTTTTTGCCCCTAGTCTTCCACAACTTATAACATTGACACCACAAAAATTGGAAGAAAAAAGAGCAAAAGGGCTTTGTTACAGTTGTGATAGCAAATACACTAAAGGTCATAAGTGTGCTGAGAAGAAATTATTCTACATAGATTGTGAAGAGGAAGAAGAAAAGGAGAAAGAAAGGTCAAAAGAAGAGGATATACTCCAGGAACAAAGCCTAGATAAAGAATAAATGAATCCAACTATATCTTGTAATGCATTGGCAGGAATTACCACTCCTCAAACCATCAAGATAGAAGGACAAATCAAGAAAAAAAGGTAATAGTGTTGATTGATTCAGGAAGTACCCATAATTTTATTCATTGTAAGGTAGCAAAAGAATTGAATTGCTTCTTATATCCAGCACCAGAGTGTCAAGTGATGGTTGCAAATGGAGAAACAATAAATTGCTCTAGAAAGTGCCATAATATCAAGCTATCCATGGGAGAATATGTATTGACTAGCCCAATCCTTTCCATTCCAATGGGAGGTGCTGAAGTTGTACTAGGAGTCCAATGGCTACAATCCTTGGGTACAATAGCTTTTAATTTTCAAGAACTTTTCAGGAAATTTTCTGTGGAAGGAAAGGAAGTTGAATTAAGGGGTATTGCAGGGAAACCGAGAAAGATAATCAGCTCTAATAGTATGATGAAGCTTCTAAAAAGGGAACAAAGAGGTGTAATTGCACAATTATGTTTTCTAGATGTTTCCACATTGGAATCATCTATTTCTCCAGATCTCCAAAAAGTCTTGGACAATCATTCCAAGGTATTTGATATTCTCAAAGGTCTCCCACCTATTCGTGATCATGATCATGCTATTCATCTGATTCTAGGAAGTGTTCCTCCAAACATCAGGCCGTACAGATATCCCTATGCCCAAAAGAGTTAAATTGAACGTATGGTTTCAGAAATGCTAGAGGCTGGTATAATTCAACCGAGTCAAAGTTCTTTCTCTACTCCAGTAGTATTGGTGCACAAGAAGGATGGATCATGGCGCATGTGTCCGGATTATAGAGAGCTCAACAAGCTCACTATTAAAGATAACTTTCCCATTCCTGTCATTGATGAATTACTAGATGAATTGCATGGATCAATTTACTTCACCAAGTTGGATCTTCGTTCAGGATATCATAAAATCAGAATGAAGACTAAAGACATTCCGAAAATAGCATTTAGAGCTCATGAGGGTCATTATGAATTTTTGGTCATGCCTTTTGGCCTTACCAATGCACCTTCAACATTTCAAGGTTTGATGAATTCAATTTTCAAAACATTCCTTAGAAAATTTGTGTTAGTATTTTTTGATGATATACTAATCTACAACAAGTCTTGGAAGGATCATGTTGAACATGTTGACAGGGTGCTACAACTATTGGAGGAGAAACAATTATATGCAAAAAGATCCAAATGTTTCTTTGTCATATTGTATCTCATGAAGGAGTTAAGGTAGACCCTAGAAAAATTAAAGCCATTAAGGAATGGAAAATCCCTGCATCCATAAAGCATCTGCGAGGATTTCTCTTGTTGACAGGGTATTATCGTAAGTTTGTTAAGAATTATGGGAGAATAGCAGCACCTCTAACAACATTATTGAAGAAAGATGCATTTTCATGGACTCTAGAAGCAACAAAGGCCTTCGAACATCTTAAAGAGGAAATGTGCCAAGAACCGGTCTTAGCTACACCGGACTTCACAAAAACCTTCATTGTGGAATGTGATGCTTCAGGAAATGGAATTGGTGTTGTTTTAATGCAAGATGAAAGACCCGTTGCTTTTGAAAGTCATCCAATCAAGGGAAAGTTTTTACACAAAGCTATTTATGAGAAGGAAATGTTTGCAATACTCCATGCACTTAAGAAATGGTGACCCTACCTAATGGGAAGACACTTCAAGGTAAAAACGGATCATGATAGCCTTAAGTACTTTTTACAACAAAGATTATCCTCTGAAGAGCAACAAAAGTGGGTCACAAAGATGTTGGGTTATGGCATTGAAATAATCTACAAAAAAGGGAAGCAAAATGTGGTGGCAGATGCACTCTCAAGAAAGGATGAGGATGTGGAAGCATTGTTGTGCGCCATTTCTATTATCCAATCAGATTGGATAAACAAAGTAAGGGAGGAATGGAAGAATGACGAAGAAGTGTGGGCAAAATGATTCGTTGTGGTACAAAAATCACTTATACCTCTATAAGAATTCCCAGCACACTTCTTCCTTAGGAGGGCACTCATGATTTTTAAAAATTTACCACAGGGTTAAGAAGCAATTTTTTTGGGATGGCCTTAAATAAGATATTCAAAATTTTGTGGCAAAATGTTTAGTTTGCCAACAAAATAAAGTTGAAACAATTAAGACACCGGGTCTATTACAACCTTTATCCATTCCAATCCAACATTGGGAGGAGGTTTCAATGGATTTTATCATAGGTTTACCCAAGTCTGAGGGAAAGAGTGTCATCATGGTGGTAGTTGGCAGACTTACCAAGTATGCACACTTTTGTGCATTATCACATCCATTTAAAGCCAGTACAGTTTCTACTGCATTTATGGAAACAATTCAAAAGCTACATGGAAACCCAAAGATTATTGTAAGTGACAGAGATCCCATTTTCACTGGAAATTTTTGGACAAAATTATTTTCTTGTCTCGGTACTCAGTTAGATCATAGTTCATCTTATCATCCTCAATCTAATGGGCAAACTGAGATAGTAAACAAATGTTTGGAAGAATATCTTCGTTGCTTTGTATCTGATAAACAGACACAATGGGTCAAATGGTTGCCTCTGGCTGAATGGTGGTATAACACTTCCTTCCATACAACAACAAAAATGACCCCATTTATGGCACTTTATGGGTATCAGCCACCATCCATCACATCATATTTAAGAGAAAATTCTAAGGTTCAAGCAGTGGAACATCACATTGAACATCAACAACAAGTCCTCCAACTCTTAAAGGATAACCTCATGTTGGCACAGAATAGAATGAAACAATAGGCAAATCAACATCGCAGCGAAAGATGTTTCGATGTAGGTAATTGGGTATTCCTACGGCTACAACCATATAAGCGAATGTCCCTCAAGAAAGCTAAGAAGGATAATAAATTATCACCAAAGTATTATGGTTTGTACAAGGTGTTGCAAAAGATTGGTACTATGGCATACAAACTGGAGTTTCCTGCAGCTTCTCGATTGCACCCATTTTTCCATGTTTCATGTTTAAAGAAGGTTATTGGCGACAAGCTCCCATTTCAAACAATATTGCCAGAACTTGACGAGGAAGGAAAAATTATATTGGAATCAGAAGCAGTCATAGAAACAAGAACTCAACGGCTACAAAATCGATCAATTTCGGAGTATCTTATCAAGTGGAAGAACTTATCCGTTGAAGATTCTACATGGGAGGATGAGAATTTTATACAAAAGCATCCAGAACTATTCAAGTGTTGAGGACAACACTTCTTTGAAGGAGAGGGGCATGTTGGGTCCCTATAATACTAGTGATTACCCCATTACTATTGTAGTTGTACCCCTTATTAATATTGTTGTCCCCCTATTGTCCCCATATTGTTATTACTGTGCCCCATAGAATCCCTCTATTGTTATTTTTGTGGCTTTATATTATTATTATTAGGTCGACTGGGTTATCTTGTGACTCCTTAGACTCCTATATATAGAAAGGAGGTTTTGTCATTTGAATCATCGAAGAATTGTTCATTTATGTAATGTAAAGGAGGTTGCCCCCTCGAAGGGGCTGAATTTTAAGGTGTTGATCTATCTTTTCTATCTTTTTCTTGAGCTGGTTTCATATCATCCCCTTTTGATTAATGTCTTTATGGAGCCTTTTTATTTCCAATCTTAATAAATACCAAAGTGGCATATTAATTGTTGGGGATTTCATATTACAACAATATGTTCACACACATGACACACCACATTTGGGAAATATTTTAAAAATATTGTTTTGATCAATTGTGCAGATGAACAGAAAAAAAAAAGGTCAGAATAGAATAAACCAACCTGTGATTGCAGAAAAAAATGTATCATAATGATGAAGCGTGAGCAAATAGATGGAAAAAGGAACTTCTCACGGGGGGTCACCCCACTTGGTACTAATCTATGGACACTCTGCCCTCCCTCACCACTGTGGAGTTCATATGGGATCATGTGCTATCACGCATTCAAACACCCAGGTCTTCCAAGGCAGTCTCCTCCCTTGTACTAACCTGGGTTACAAACCTCCTGCAGAAAAGAACTTGAACACCACCATTCTAGATTGACATTGAATTTAACCACCATTGTAGACATATATTGAAATTAAAACCACCATTGGTGGCGTACATTGAAATTTAAACCACCATTGCCAGCTCACATTGAAATTAAAACAAACGTTGCAGATACATTAAAATTAAAACCACCATTGCAGGCTCACATTGAAATTAAAACAAACATTGCAGACACACTAAAATTAAAACCACCATGCCAGCCATCCACTAAAATTAATATCACTATTTCAAATGCCAATTTGTATTAAAGCCATTATTAGAGTCCCATTTAAATTAAAACTTCTATTGCGGGCACGTATTAATATTATGAACATTATTACAGACATTAAACCTAAAACCACTATTGCAAACACTCATTACAATTAAAACCACTATTGCTACAGACACCCCACTAAAAATAAACCCACTAGTATTGAATGCATCCAACAAAATGAAAACTATTTATAACTTCTTACACACATTAAAATTAAAACCACTATGATTAATAATTACAGACCCATTAAAAATAAATCCACTATTGTTACTAGCAACCATCCAAATGAAATACGCTATTTCAGGTACCCAACAAAATTAAAGCCACTACTACAAGGCACACAATATAAGTAAATCCACTACCACAGACACCCATTAAAATCAAAACACCTATCCATGGTACGCAGGTATGGGGTTATCATTCCAGATCCCAAAGGAAATCACCTGTAGTAGGGGTCTGAACTATGCTTCAAATAATGAAGCAGCACTTTCAGTTTATCCAAGCCTTGTGTTGATAAAGCTGAGGAGAAGAAAAAGTGCAGCTGTGCTAAGAGAATCCTCTATCATAGTACATCATTCTGCAAGATGTCTGCCTAAGCTAGAGTCGAAGTACTAGCAGAGAAGTTTGAAAAAATAGAATTTTTCTAGGTCCTGCACATCTATAATTCAAGTGAAGACATCCAGGTCAATTGGGGAGTGTTAAATTAGGAGTGATCACCTAATGCATGACAACACTGCATAAACCAAAGTGTCAACCTACACATGCAAACGGAAAGCAAGAGTGCCCCTGCAGAGGTGCATGCTCTTTTATTTCACACTGGATGCATCAAGTGTTATTAAGGGCAGCAAAATGAGGATGGTCCTTGAATGTGGTTTTATTGTTCTGCTGTGGAATGTTGGGTTGGCATGCTCTTTTATTTCACACTACATGCATCAGGTATCACCATGGGCAGCAAAATAAGGACGGTCCTTGAGTGTGGTTTTATTGTTCCACTGTGGAATGTCAGGTTGGCACGTCTGACAGTTTCCCTGGCACTTCACTGGGCTGGCTTGACCATCAGCACATTTTTACGGGGTGAATGGGTTAAAGATTCTAGTCTTTGTGAGCTCTCTATGTGTTGGACTCTACAGAACACCTAGCCATCGCTAGTAATCATAGCCAGCCTGGTTTGTGTTATGTGTGAATTATCAGATGTCAGGAAAGGAATAAAGAATGTGAGCACCATATTTCAAAGGCACAAAGTGATTTATATAATTCTTCTAGTAGGTGGTTGAGATGACGGAATGATTGTGAATATAAGTTCACAGTGCAGACCCAAGTCCAGGACCAGCAAGCAACTGAGATTTCTCTTCAACTGTCAGTGCTTCAATTAAAGGACAAGGAATTTGTAGAATTCATGCATAGGCATCTGTGGAGGTATGAGGAACTGGGAGAAAGAATGAACTCCCTGTACTCCTTTGTTTCCAAAATTACAGCTCATATTCAACTTCTAGCACTGCCAACGGAGTCATGTTCACTAAGGAGGAAACAGCTGAACATCATTATCCATTCAAGGTATCACGGAACTATGTTGCAGGATCAAACATAACATCGTCATCAGCAGATATCTGGATATGCAAGCAGTTGAATACATCATGGAGATCCAAGTTGGCCTTGAAGAAGTAGCCCCTTAAGGTCCAGATTTAATGTAGCTCTCTGTTTTTATCATGTTCCAATAGGTATTTTATTTGCTCAAACAGTCTCTGACTCTGTACAGCATTATACTTAGCAGTCATATAGGATTGGAACTTGGGAAGTGTGGCTAGAACAGCTTTTGGATGAGAATTTTGGTTATTTTGGACCTTTTGACTGGCAGTTTGCAGTCAGTCTTCTTATATTCTGTATTACTACACTGACTGTTTGGCCATGTCAGTGTGCATACTCATTTTAAGTTCACTGAGGTATATTATTAAATGCTCAGTTGGTAAACCCACCAATCACCTTTAATGCTGCATTCCTCCCACTCTTCTGTAAAGAGGGCCTCACTCTCTATTTTAAGACACAACAGATTTAACAGATGCAGTTATTCTCTTGTTCCTTATATTAGTTTTGAGTCTCTGTTCATTTTCTATGTTCTGTTGTCTGTATAAGGTTAAGCCTGATATTATCTTGCTGTCTGTAGTGTTCACATTATTATCCAATGTCACCAGCAATCTTAACGAACAATAACGTTGCAGTGGCAACTGTTGAAAACATCATTTCTTGAGTTCATTTCTGAAAATTTGAAATTTATATTTATATTTTATTGAAAAAATATAATTACAATTTTCAAATACATTCTAAAGAAATATTCACTATTAAATCAGATGCATTTCACATGTTTCTGGCTCAGTCCTGATATTTTTACAGATCACTTGCAAGATTAACATAGACAAACTAAAACACCATTTTTGGTTCTGCGAGTAAACTAAAACACCATTTTTGGTTCTGCGAGTAAATGAAGTGTTTGTTGGCCAAGAAAAGGCAACTGCAATTACTAATTTTGTAATTAGGAGCTACTAAAGTGGTCCATCACTTTGATTCGAGTTCTCTGCCTTGATTTGTGGACATCTAACACATAACTATGAGAAGCTTGATGGAAGCTTAGCTATATGTTCATCTGTTTGGTCCCCAAGCTCCTCTCTCAACCCCCTTCAGTTTTACACCATCTAGCTGAGATAACAGAGCTTGGAAGTGCCTTCAGAATTTTGTGTTCTTTTCTTTTTGCTTGGACAAAAGCTGGAGTGCTGAAGAAGAAGCAAGTGGACTATGGCCTCCATCAAAAAATCACCAATGGCTGGAGGTAACTCGTATCCCTGGGTATTAAGATTTAATGATTCTTGGAGTTTATTCCGCATGCAGAATCGTTGTTGAAATCTGTAGAATATCTTACATTTGGTATCAGAGCCCTTTTACCTCTGCCTTGCTGTGTGTTGGCCAAGAAAACGTCTGAGCGCTGTCACTTTTGTAGCTTCTGTATACCATATCGAACAAAGCACAAATAAATAAATTAGTCATTTGTTGTACCGTTATTGTTTTGCAATTTGGGTTTGCCATGGGTTTTAATGATTGCAGAAACGTTTGAAACGGCCCGAAGGGTATTAAACTTGTTTTCTTTTGCATCCTTTAATCATTGCTTCCACGGCTTTATTTGTTTCTCAAATTAAATTCCTATGCTTGTGGCATCGTTAGAGCACGCACTTTGCAGAAAAGTTCATTTTTATTACCAGGTGTTTAAATTCATAAAATTTAAGATACGAGTTTATTTACATGATGGTATTTTAAGATCGAATGTTTTAAGATCGATCTTATATATTTTAAGATCGAATGTTTTTAAGATCGATCTTATGTTTTAAGATCGAATGTTTTAAGATCGATGTATTTTATATTCGATCTTAAAATTTAATTTGAGAAGGATAACGAAGAATGTTCCATGTCATAATATTGAGTCTCAAGCATTCGAAAATTCAATGGCATAATGACCAGTAAATTTAAATAAAATACAATATAAAGTTCCCTCGATATTTTGTTAAACTTCAATATATGCTGACATGTTTTTGAACAATATATGATCCAACATTTTTTTTAAGAAAATGAAAATCATTTTACTTAATAATTTTTTGACATATTATTATTTTGTTGTTCTGATTTCTTTTGTAAGGTCTTTATCAATTTTTGGGTTTAGGAACTGCTTTGTGATGCGTTTCTGAGCCTCGTCCTCTGTTAGTTTTTGAAGTTTTGAAAAAGAAGGTTTAAGGTCATCAAAGGCAGTTTTTGCAGCTGAAATTAATAACTTTCATTACAATTGCAATTACATCCGACATTACAATTGCTCAACATTGATAGTGCGTTGAGAATATTAACAATGTATTAACCTCCCATAAAATAGATTTATCAAAGGCCGTGGAAGTATTGTCTCTCTGTTACATCCACTGGTAACCTTGGCATTTACGGTTCGGTGTGACCATCGAATTATTTTCGCCTACCCCTGAATAGCAAAGCGTGTTGTTGATAGTTAATTTGTGCATTTCATGATAAATTGCGGTGTGAGTTAAAGTTTTAAAGTTTTATTCAAGGAAACGGTGGTAGTTGGGAAGGCCTACCAACCCAATGCATTGTCTCACTGCATTCTTATTAAGAGTGTCCAGTGCCATCAAGTTGAGTAAGTGGAACTTTGTATTACTGCGTGATCTATTTCAATTCATAACAGAACTTTAATGTTCAACGTCTGAGTTTGTTGGAACCTTATATTTCTGCTTGATCTATTTAAATTCATAGCAGAACTATTGTTTTAATGTTCGATGCCTGAGTTTGGGTTGACAACGCTGTGCTACCACAAATGTGTGGATCGGTCTTGTAATGGTCATGTAGTAGGTTTATATGTGACATAGAGGTCTCTTTTGTAGCGATCGAACTCGGGCTTCAAGCGAGCGATCTACTTTAAGAGAACCAAATGTGTGGATTGGTTGTGTTATGATCATATTAAAAACAACGTATTATAGAAACATCAGAGCAATTAACATTTCATCATTGGTTAAGTAACATTCCACTGGTCAAAAACTTTATGCCAAGATTGCAGGTTTTTCGTTTGGATAACTTTTTAAAGAAATATCTGAATATAATATCCTTCATGCGCGTCAATCACAGTGTAAGTTTTTATAATGTTCCATATATTCACGTAACTACCAATGTAGCAGGAACGCAATAAGTATCTTTACTTAACAGTCATTTTGTTCAAAGATATCTAAATGTAACACTACGGTTGAGAGTCTTGTGGATTGGTTGTGTTATGATCATATTCGACTTATAGCGTGCAAATTTTACTTACAATATTTGCATTTCTATGTATGATACAAAGATCTATTTCATAGTTATCAGGCTTAGCATATAACCTTAATCTGCTTCAAATTGCAATTACTTGATGATATATGATATGCTTCTATGTATGCAGCAGGCTTTCCAAATATGAGTGTTTGCAGATTATTTAAAGAAATAGTTTGTAACTTTTTAGAGCCCATTTTGTAATTAATTTTAAGAATTGGTCTTAAATAAATTATGGGACAGTTAGACTAAGGAATGTAAATTTGATTTTAATTTTATTTATCTTGTGAGCAAAATAGCTTGTTTGCTGGTCAATTTTGTTGTTTTATAAACTTAAGGACGGAGCTTGAAGTCAAGCCAGCTAGCCTTCGAACTGCATTTTCTATGAAAGTGCAAAGTAGATCAACGCTGCTTCAGTCAATCTCCGGGTTAAGTTTATAAATTGAACAATCAAATTTGTAGTCATTTTCGGTAATGCTGACTACTTTAACCTTGATTTTGATTTTGCTGGAAAATTATTACAGTTTTATGGAGTTTATTAAAATGTCATTTTGACTTACTCCTTTCAGTAAACATTATTTTTCTCTCTGGTTAAGTTTTATTTATGCAGCAAAATAATGTCTAGTGATCCATATAATTTTAATTAATTAGAGAATAGCCACAGCATCTTTAATTAAATAAAATTATATATTTTGTTTGATAAGATCACATAAAGTTTATTTAGACATTAAATTGTAATTAATTACACTGAATATAATAAATTTTATCCCACAGGAATCTTTATTATATTTATGTAATTAATTAGGATAAAATTTCATAACCTACCCACAGGAGTTATGAATTAATAAGTTCTATCATAAAGTTTTATTGAATCTGTTTGAATTAAAAATTTAGCCCACAGGCAATTTTTATGTCATTTGATTCGATTCTTTTTAGCATGATTTACACTGAATATAATAAATTTTATCCCACAGGAATCTTTATTATATTTATGTAATTAATTAGGATAAAATTTCATAATCTACCCACAGGAGTTATGAATTAATAAGTTTTATCATAAAGTTTTAATGAATCTGTTTGAATTAAAAATTTAGCCCACAGGCAATTTTTATGTCATTTGATTCAATTCTTTTTAACATGATTTACATTGGTAAAACATGAAAGTTTATTAAGCCTCAATTTTAACATAAGCATGTGATTCTTAATTTTGATGCAGTAGTACAACCTGCAAATTTCTCTGAAATTCGTTGTGACATTCCCGAACTTAAGGGAGATAACTACAAGATTTGGAAGGAGAGGATTCTCCTTCATTTAGGGTGGATGGACATAGATTATGCTATCAGGAAAGATGAACCATTGGCACTCACTAATACCAGCACTGCAGCGGACATCGCGCTTTATAAACGATGGGAGTGATCCAATCGTCTAAGCATGATGTTCATTAAGACTAAAATTTCAGCTTGTATTCGAGGTTCCGTTGATCAGCATGACAAGGTCCGAGACTTGTTGAAGGCCATTGATGAACAATTCATCTCTTCAGATAAGGCACTAGCAAGCACCCTAATCATGAAGTTCTCATCCCTAAGGCTCACCAGTGTGAAAGGTGTGCGCAAGCACATCATGCAAATGAGGGACACTGTGGCTCAATTGAAGAAACTCGAGGTTGAAATATCGGAGTCCTTCCTAGTGCACTACATCCTGAACACCCTTCCGCACCAATATGGACCTTTCAAAATCTCATACAACACACATAAGGATAAATGGTCAATTAATGAACTCATGACCATGTGTGTTCAAGAGGAAGAAAGACTGGTGATGGAACTGGGAGAGAGTGCAATGCTGGCAACGCGTGGAAAGGGAAAATCTCAAGCCAATCGGAAAGGGAAAGGTAAAGTACCTCCCCAAGCCGATATCAAGAAGGTTTCCAATTGTTTTTTCTGTAAGAAGAAGGGACACATGAAGAAGGAATGCGCCAAATTTCAGAAATGGCTTGCAGACAAAGGGTTTGCGAAACCTAAGGAAGCCAGTGGGAAGTGAGCAAAGCATCTTATTAGGAAACAAGATGGGCTCGCATGTGGAAGCTATAGGAACATGTTATTTAACTTTAAGTAGTGGTTTTGTTTTGGAGTTAGAAAAGACCTTTTATGTTCCAAGTTTTTCTAGAAACTTGATCTCAGTTTCAAGGCTTGTACCTTTTGGATATTCCTTAAACTTTTCAGAAAAATCTTTCAGTCTATTCAATAAATCTGATTATGTTGGGAATGGTATTTTGTCTAATGGTCTTTACTGCATTAATTTACAAAACAATGTCACATATGATTCAATGCATGTTCACACTGGCACTAAAAGATGATGGTTATTAACACTTCTTCATTAATGATTGATAACACTTCTTCATTAATGATTGATAACACTTCTTCATTAATAACACATCTTCATTGATTCCCCTCTAGTGATGGTGAGCAATTGGTTTGCAAGCTCAAGAAGTCATTATATGGTTTAAAACAAGCATCCCGCCAACGATATTTGAAATTCCATAATGTAATTTCTTCTTTTGGTTTTGTAGAAAACATTATGGATCAATGTATATACCTAAAGGTTAGTGGGAGTAAAATTTGTTTTCTTGTTTTATATGTGGATGACCTTTTGCTAGCAACCAATGATAAGGGTTTGCTACATGAGGTGAAACAATTCCTCTCTAAAAATTTTGATATGAAGGATATGGGTGAGGCATCTTATGTCATTGGCATTAAGATCCATAGAGACAGATTTCGAGGCATCTTGGGTCTGTCCCAGGAAACCTATATTAATAAAATTTTAGAGAGATTTCGGATGAAGGATTGTTCACCAAGTGTAGCTCCCATTGTGAAGGGTGATAGGTTCAATTTGAACCAATGCCCGAAGAACGACTTTGAAAGGGAACAAATGAAGAACATTCCATATGCTTCTGCTGTCGGAAGCCTAATGTATGCTCAAGTCTGCACAAGACCTGACATTGCATTTGTTGTGGGAATGTTGGGACGATATCAGAGTGATCCAGGTTTAGACCACTGGAGAGCTGCAAAGAAAGTTATGGGGTACCTTCAAGGAACCAAAGACTACATGCTTATGTATAGATGGACGGACAACTTGGAAAGTAATTGGCTACTCAGATTCTGACTTCGCTGGATGTGTTGATTCACGTAAATCAACATCAGGTTACATTTTTATGATGGCCAGTGGAGCTGTATCATTGCCACTTCCACTATGGAAGCCGAGTTCGTTTCCTGTTTTGAGGCTACTTTACATGGTGTATGGCTTAGGAATTTCATTTCTGGGCTTAGAATTATGGATTCTATCTCTAAGCCATTGAGAATATATTGTGATAATTCAGCTGCTGTTTTTATGGCTAAAAAAATGGGAGTCGAAATAAACACATCGACATTAAGTATTTAGCTATAAGGGAACGTGCTAAAGAAAAGAAAGTGGTCATTGAACATGTCAGCACTGAGTTAATGATTGCTGATCCTTTGACTAAGGGCATGCCACCGTTTAAATCCAAGGATCATGTATTGAATATGGGACTTGGTTCCATTATGAAGTTTTTCATTGTATGGACAATGTTATTTTGATGAAATTCTTAATTATTGTGATGTTTTTTCTCATATTTATGTGCACCTTAAGTTGATTTGAGAAAATTCATTTAAGAAGGACCAAGAATAAACATAAGGTTTATTCATTAAGAAATTGTTGCCACATAAATTATAATAAGGATAAATGCATAGTAATACATGGAAGATAATACTCGTCATTAGAGGACTTATCGCCATGATTCATGTATCTATTACTTAATACAGATTATCAATGGTTTTTAAGTTGAGACATTAAGTTTGGAAGTATGGACCAAGTGGGAGAATGTTAGCTCCATCAATTTTGCACAAATTGCTGCCTACAATTATGGAGTTGCAGTCTTTCCTTAGCTTGTGGAAACCAACTGCAGTAGTTTCCTTAAGTTAAGAAAAGGCAACTGCAATTACTAATTTTGTAATTAGGAGCTACTAAAGTGGTCCATCACTTTGATTCGAGTTCTCTGCCTTGATTTTTGGACATCTAACACATAGCTATGAGAAGCTTGATGGAAGCTTAGCTATATGTTCATCTGTTTGGTCCCCAAGCTCCTCTCTCAACCCCCTTCAGTTTTACACCATCTAGCTGAGATAGCAGAGATTGGAGTGCCTTCAGAATTTTGTGTTCTTTTCTTTTTGCTTGGACAGAAGCTAAAGTGCTGAAGAAGAAGCAAGTGGACTGTGGCCTCCATCAAAACATCACCAATGGCTGGAGGTAACTCGTATCCCTGGGTATTAAGATTTAATGATTCTTGGAGTTTATTCCGCATGCAGAATCGTTGTTGAAATCTGTAGAATATCTTACAGTGTCTCGATACTTCGGTTGGCTAGACTATATCCCGTTCCCTGGTTATTAAAGTGTTTGGCCATATTTTTTAAAATTGTAAAGGTTGAATATATATTTTTAATTAGATAATTAAAAGCATATTGTATGAAAGTTAAATTTTAATTATATTTTATTTAAGAAAATTAAAATTATAAAAAATATTTATTAATAATGATTTTTAAAAAATATAAATATTTTTAAAATGGTTTTTATGCCCTTTTCAATCCTATATAATATGTCATTTTAAATATAGAAAAGAAACGAAAAAATACAACATAAATTTTAATTTAATTTTATATTTTCACTGAATTCAAAACTTATATAATATGTCATTATAAATATAAGAAGGAAGAAAAGAATACAACATAAATTTTAATTTAATTTTATATTTTCACTGAATTCAAAAGGAATGAAATGGTTGACGAGTTATTTGAATAAAAAGGAGTTGTCTATAATGCGACTTTTTGGAGAATTCGGCGGAAGAAATTGAGGTTAAATCTTGATTTCTTGCAGTTAAATGGTTTTTTAACTGCATATTTGGATTCAGCACCCTCGAAAACCCCTCGGACGCTTTCATTGTGCAGAAACTAGCTATCAAACTTGCGATTCCAATAAATTCCTGCCGGATTTCGACGAGAAAAACCCGCCAAAAAGACTTTCAAAAAGTCGCATTATAAACAACTGCCAATAAAATATTTTAATTTAATAACATATTTTAATAACAAATTTAATTTAAAAATTCTTTATTTCACCAAACAATTCTTTACATAAATAATATCACACTGTTTACTTATGTAACATTTTCCCGTCGGTTTAATTTCAGACGTCACTCTGGCATTGCGCAGGCCACAGTGCTCACTACTGCCAGCCGTAGCCATATCTCTTCGGCTGCGTTGACATCGGCCCACCTAGGCACTGCCTCCATCCTCCATCTAACGGTACATTCCGTTCATCATCCAACACCCTCCCCAATCATTCTCCTGGAGCACCCGCCGCTCGCTCCTTTCGCGGACTTCACTGCCTCCATCCCACGTCTAAGTAAAATTAGAACTTTGGGAGTTGCTGTTGATCTTCTCATTTCTGCATTTAGATCGAAGAGGATATCAATTTGGGTAAGGATGTTGCACTTTTGAAGAAACGTAGGAGTCAAGATCGTCATCACCAGTCTTTATTAACTTACACATTGATTATATAATCAATATTGTTCTAAGTGAAAGAAAACTATTTTTACAGACTATTTTTTAGTTAAGAATCTTCAACTATTATTTTAAAATTTAACGTTAATTATCATTATTCATAATTGTCTAACATTATTTTAAAATTTAACGTTAATTATTATTATTCATAATTGTCTAACATTATATGAGTTGCAAAATATTATAAGGTGGTGAGAGGGGGAGGGTACGCTATGGTTCAGCGGCGTGTTCAGAGATTCATGGGGTTTTGGTTATATGATAAATAATCAAGTGGAGATATATGGTCTTTACTAGGGACTTTTGTTAATGTACAGTAATGGGAGATTCTCTTCTAATCTTGTATCATCTCCCCAAAGGCTCCTTCCCAAAGGAAATTTTTTATATGGAAAACATCATGAAAAGAATCAAAAAAGTTTAGGAAGATATTACATCCAAAGCATATTTCCATGTAATAAGAGACTTCAACATAGCAGCAAACAAGTATGCTAACTAGGTGTATAAATTGAAGATAGTTTGCTAACCAAAACTGTAAATTGAAAATAAGTGAATTAAAATTTAATGGCCAAGTAATGCATGCTATAATGCCTTAATAGCTGATGAAGTCTACCAAAATAATTCCTTTGCACTGTTATATGTTACAAATTTTGTGTTTTGATGAAGCACTTTTGTAAAGTATTCACCTATAAAATCTCTCATTTTATTGCCCACATAAGAAAATCATGTATTCTTATTAGAAAAGAAAAAAAAATAGGAAAATTTCCATGAATTAACTCTAATTCATCATATATTTAAGATTCTTATTAAAAAAATTGGAAATTTTGATAAATTAACTATAATTTCTAATATTTAATATATAAAAAATAATATATTACCAATGTTATTCTCCATTAAAAAAAAACTGTCCAAAACCTCCACAGTTCTAACTCTAACCGATACAAATGCAAATCCATCCTAAAATTCGAAACATATATCAAGAAGAACATAATGATTATGAAAATGATTCTAACCGATACAATGCAAATCCATCCTACAATTTGAAACATATATCCAGAAAAACACACTGATTATGAAAAAGATTATTATAAATGCGTGACCATGTCAAAATCGTTCACCATCCACTAACCACATTAAATATGCACAATTATTTTTTTATAACAGAAACGATCGCTTAGATCTCAACTAATTTGTTCATATTGGTCTCTAAATTTAAAGTAACACCGCCACCGTCCTAATTTTAATACAACCCATACAAGACATGCTAAATTTTAAGACATCTGTACAAAAGATAATTAACATAAAACTACCGTTATTCTTATTCCTTGATAAGATCAAGAGACATGGAGATTATTATGAATACAAAACGACATTCACGGTCAACTAACCCACCATGAGAATGGACAACAATCCCTTGGTTTGGCCTCACTGAAATGGAAAGCGCTCAAGTGCGTAAAAGCTATACAAATATGCATTAAAACCCCAACGACCATAAACTCCACAGCAGAATCCTGGATGGCACACATACCAAACGTTTACACAATCTCCTTTTCCTATCAATTTTTAACATGTCTTCCTGTTCACTCGGTCTGTACCAGTGTTCCTCTTCTTTGCCTCCGGCCATCTCATATCACAATACCTACAACCTCTGTTGGCGTTCGGATCCCTCATCAGCGTCGCTGATCCTCATAGAGTCCGTGGCTGATTGGGATCTAACTGCCTCCTTGTGAAACTGAAGTGGTGCGACCTCTAGAATCCCTCATCCACTGGACAGAGTGTCTGTCTTGAAAGTCACATCAACGAATCTGCAGGGCTATAGATGGAGAGGAGTGAACCACAGAATAAAATAATCAATTTGAGATTATCGGCTGTTCATGAAATTGTATTGATTCTATTGCTATTGCTCCAAGCTATATGATTAAATTCACTCAAAAGCGCCCAGAAAAGATATGCTAATCTCAAACATGAATGACTAACAATTTCTAAATTAAAATTCTAACATGACTGACACTTCCTTCTAAATTTAAATTGTATATAAATTACCTGAAACTAAAAACTTTTGCATGTAACTTGGAGTAATTATCTCCAACATCTCTCTTCCTCTGCTGCAAGATCCTCGAGTTGCGCCAAATGACAGAATCTCTACGGACTCAGAAGGATCACCGATCATGATGAGGGAAGCGAAATCCAACAGTGATTGTTGAATATCGTGATATGAGTGAACGAGCGACGCAGAAGAGCAGGAGAACAATATACAGAGAGTATCTCATCGTTCATATATATAGAAGAGAAAAACCTCTTCGTGGATCACTTTCATATGGCATTTCATACGTACCGATGACAAGCACCGCCTCACTAACCGACTAACCTTAATTTTTTAAAGAATAAAATCTCCAGTAAGAGGCGGCCACAGCGATATCCAATTAATGCGCATCTTTCTTCATGGGATTAAACGAATAAACTTTGTTGAGCAGAAAGGCGGTCGCGGCGGTATAAAATATTACCATAAGATTCAAAGATATTTTATAATTTCAAGTATTTTACTAATAAAACTTCTTGTGATGCTCAAGATAAAGATTGATATGACATGACAGGAGATACGGATAGGAGTGAGAAAATAATATCTCAAAGAGAGCGGCCACTGAGTCCGGTTCTCCGCAGTTTGGAGGGAAGATAGGCTGGGAAGGAGACACTAATATCACGAGACCAAGGCTCCCGATGCGGGTCCCCCCATATCTTGAGGTCGCGTTGGTTTATTGGTGAGACAGAGAGTTGCTACAGCAAGCAAGGTTGGGGTAACTTGTCCAAAGGCGGTTGAAGGTGGACACGTAGTTTGACATGAGCCTACGCCGATGGGAACGAGAGGTTCCAGTCCCAAAGTCAGGCATTGAGTGTGTGGCTGTGGCCCCGATAACTGTAAACTACAATGACTTTGTGGGCGTTCCGATAATCTTAGAAGTACTGCAGTTTCTGCAAGTTAAATTTTAAACCTATTATGTAGATAATAATTCATTTATTTACTATGTTTTTATTTTTCTCATTGAAAAAAACCATTAATTACTATGTTTGTATTTTCTTGTTAAATGTCATTTGCGGAAGTAGTCAACCACGGATTTATCCAGGTGGAGAGAAACCAATTTTTTGCACATGTTTTCGAAGTGTAAAAGTTGATCACCAAAAAAAATAAAAATGGAAGTTTATATATTTTTATTGTTTAAATTGTATTTTGAGCATGTAAATAGATATAAGTTTGGAAGTTTCATTAGGAACTTAGATTGAGTAGTCTACATATACAACTTAAATTTACAATTTCAATACACATTTGCTAGATTTTAGACAAAATTGATAGAAAAATATATATCAAAAAAGGCCAAAATGTAAAATAGTAAGACTATTTGAAATGCTTTAATTTTTTTGTGCAAAACTCTCCAACCCACAAAGACATTTTCTAATATATATATATATATATATATATATATATATATATAACACCAGGTTAGATCAACTTGAAGTCCCAATCTATCAAGTGTCCACGCAAAGTTCTTTTTTGAGTGCAAAACTTGAGCAAAGGTTTGCACCTTGAGAAATTTGCTTCTTCCTGGAGCTTTATAGATCTCGAGTTAAGATGGATCGGGTTGATTTAACCACAAGAATTTTGTTTTTTAATTTCTCTTCATATATATATGACATTGAAATATTTTACTTATTATGAGTATTGAAATATTTTATTTATGACCAACATTAAATATTTATATTATTATTAATATTTTTTAAATATCATGCATCTTTTTTTATATTAAGAATTAAATGAGTCACACATCTCCCTTTTAATATGAAGTAATTGAATTCCCCATTTAGGGTAACTCAATTGGGATGTACACCAACTAGGGTCAATATCTGCACTCACACAAAATAACTATTAACGTTCTGCGTGGTAACTACGTCGGGCTTTGTGGTTTGTAGCTGAAACTTCACGAATGTAGATAGGCTACTATTCCCATGGCACTAATAATGGTGAGAAGAAGAATTAACTTGTAGAAGAAATTATGGTGCTTGGAAGGCATTTCCTGCTTCGTTCATTCAGGAGGCCTCTCTAGATGGCAAAGTTGGCATATTGACTAGTGAAGGAAAACCACTGTGTTTCTAGTCTGGATCTACGGAGCGTTTATGCATGCAATTGAGAACCAAACAACTATCTAGGCCCTGGGTTGATTAGTGAATGAAGGCTAGTTATTTATGGTCGTCCAATGCTTGGATTTGGCTTGGAAGTGTGAGGCTACCTTTACGACCTAGGGGTAGTGTCGTTGTGCTCGTCTGTGAGGGGTTCAAAGTCTATGTTCAGGTAACTCTATCATTCATGCCTTCAATTGTGATTCCAATGTATGTTCGTGTCGTCTAGAATTTCGAGATATTTAAGTATTGGTTCTCGAATCCTTGGCCTTCTAGTGGTTGGTCTGAGTGGGAAAACTCTTTATTGTTATCTGGTGTGAATTGTGGAGGCGAGGGTACTCGGTTTCGACCTATAGAGCTAGGGGCTCTAGTGTTTTTAAAATTCCTTGTTTGTAATTTCATTATTGTTTACTTGAATGGGAGTTGGGCAGTGAGGGGGAATCTTTGGGCCAGTTTTTTGGGTGAGCAAGGGGTCATCCTTCTGGTTTAATTTTTCTTGGTGTGGGGATTCCTAGTTCTTTCTGGTCACACAAGCCCATGTCCCTTTCTGGGGGGAATTTCTCATAGGCCTTTTGTCATTTATGGGCTATAGTTCTGTTGATGGTGTTGGAAATCCGTCAACTAGGGGGATCTCCCTGATATGAAGTCCGAATTAGACCTCACACCGTTTTGAATACGAGGTCCAACTAGAAATACAACAGGTTTCCATAAGCGTGATCTCAAAGATGTGCCTTCGTTGCACTAAACACTTAAGAAGACATACACGTATCTTTGGTGATGGCAAGAGTGTGAAATTTGTGAGATATCAATTGTAATTCATAAAAGGTTCTTTCACATAAAAGGAAAAGGAGTGATCCTCTAGAAGAAAAGTAATAGTATTATCCTAAAAGAGACACACGAGCAAATGAAAGAATTGTTAGTTAGCCTACAAAATATTTCACAAGACAACAATGATCATTATAGCATATACAAAAAAATGCAATAAGATACATATTAAGGTTAATGAAATAATTCATTGACATTAGCATAAATGAAATAACATATACCACAAACATATAAAGAGTAACCTTACAACATCCATGATATATGCAGGAAAGTGTGTCGGCTCTAAGAGCTTCTAATCATTAATTGAAAGTTCCAAGTATACATTTACAATGATATGACACTAGCCCCAATAGTAGAACATGAAGCAACCACTTGCTTCTCCAAAGAATGATACTCACTCATATGCTAGACTAGATAAGCCAAGGCTACCAATCTCAAGTGTGAAGCCCTTTATTTGATTTATAAGGGCTTATTTATAACAAATGGGATGACCTTTCATCCCCTTTTCTGACCTTTGAGTTTCCCTCATGACTTTTGGACTTATTTTGTGCTTATTCTAACTAATGACTCTTCATATTCCACACTTTACTCTTGGACTTCCACTCACATTTACACTTTTATTATTTTCTAAATACAAAAAGATAAAACTCTCCACATAAGAAAAAATGGGCTAGAGCCTAATAACGTCAACTTTATACATCATGCTTGAGTTTTAGGAAACTCTAATTCGACAACTTCCACTTGTCACATTGTTGTAAGATATTGATACCAAGCTTTATACTTATCTATTATGTCCTCAAACTTGGATGAAATATCTGGCTTATATCAGACTCTTGCCTCCATAGCATCCGGGTAGATAGTTTTGGAGCCAGATTGCACTTAATTTCATAATAATAACAACTTCATGTTTACTTTAGTAGGTTCATCTACATACAACTACATATTCTACCTTGTAAATTTCCATGTCATCTTTGGTAATATCCTACTTCAAGTTGTTGACGTCTTCTTAGATTTCCTACCTCATAACATTTTTTCCCTTTGTCTCTACAAATGTTTCAACAAAAGGAAACTTTTGTGCTCTGACCAAGGTGTCCAAATTGTGATACAACCTTGCAAAGGCGGTTATAATGTTTTCCACATACGTACCAAGATTCTTGTTACTTTGTAAGAGCATTCTAACCTCATCTTTTTCCTATTTCGCTCACCGAGTTCTTTTCCCGGCCAATTTTATTGGTGCATTCATGTACTTGGTGCCCCATTCCTGGATCACATTGATAGTTGCATAAATCACCTTCAAAACTTTCATATTTTTCCATGATCTCTTTTGCATGTCATGCAAAATCACCACCGCCTTATGCAAAGTGGTCATCTCTTCATATAGTTGTCTCATGGTGTCTCCCAATGATTGGGTTTCATCACATATCGTTGCTCATAGCTCCTTCAAGTGAGAATCAACGGAATATAGTCTTTGGTTCTTAGCTTGGAGATGATCAATATGTTGTCTTACAACAGTTAGATCTTTTTCCAGTTGCTTATTCTCCTCCTTCAAGAAATCTATATTCACCCTTTTAGCTCCAAATTTTCTGCTACAACTATCTTTATATTTCTCCTCATGTCAATCACAATCACCCTCTTTGTATGAATGGAAGAAGGATGCACGAGGTCATTAGGAGAATAATTCCTCCTTTCCTGTATGATTATGTTCTTTAGCTAATCAAAGGTTAGGTTGGAAACATCCATGACCATACCTTCATTTGGAATACCCATTTCGTTGAATGGGATGTGACCACCTATAAGAGGATGTGAAGACTGACTACTGAGTTTTCTTGTAATGGCAAAAATGTTGGCCTCTTGATTTCCTACTTCCACTCAATCTCCATAACTTGGGCCTATATCTACTCCTCAAGTTCTCGTGCAAATTCCTCATCTTGATTTTTCCTGCTTTCCTTATCTTCCACCTCTTTTTGTTGTTCCTATTTAAGTTGTTTTGATGTTGTTCCTAAATAGAAGTGAAAGTATTCTTATAGTCAGGGATTCAAAATTTATACTAGGTCATCTTTAGAATGGAACTAACACTAGGGATCCACTCCTCAAATCAATTATTATCCAAATTCAAAGTCTTGTTAATCAAATTTTGGATTACCAATATTTTTGTAACAACCTTGTGTTGGGTGTAGGAATTGCACTTAAGCAATCTCCTCAACACTTAATTATTAACTCGGGGGATTTTTAAACTTAGAGATGAAGCACAGGCAATGCTAGAGATGGTATGAATTTTCCTGATAGAAATTCTTACTTTTTTAAAGAAAAGCTTGCAGACTCGAAAGAGTAAAAGATAACTGAATCATCAAAGTAATCTAGTGCTTGAACAAGAAAGAATGCATTTGCAAAGGAATCAAAAATAAAAAGGAAATCACTCCAACTGATCAATTTTTAATTACTGAGTATGTGTTATGTTTTTCTTTAACAGAGACACTTGGCAGTCTCGTAGAATGGGCCCATAAACCTGCTTATGTAAAGATATCTTTCTTGCACTAATCTATCCTACATTATCGCAATCTGCTTGCACTAGTGCAGGAACAAAGTTTTATGCAGAGGGTACAAATGGTGTCTTTACTAAAAGCGTTTTACTTCCTGTAAGGGCTTGAAATTTTTCAGGTTCAGAGCACTCAGATCTCGTGGCAAGAAACTAGTTCTTGCACCAGATTAGAGCTTCTTGCACTTAGCATTTAATTGTTAAAATAAGTGCTTAGTCACTACAAGTGTTATTATACTGTGAAATCAAATTTCACACATAAAAATGAATGTTTCTGATTTTAACAGAGTGCAGAAATAAAGAAACAATCCATATAAATTATCTTGTCATAAAGTATTTAATGAAAACAAGAAAATTGTGGGAAGTAAACTAGAAAAGCTTGTTGCATCACACCAACGTGCAATGGTGCAGGTTCATTTCTCCTGCTTGGACCAGGCAGGGAAAACCAATCAAACAAAACTGTAGAAAATGAATAGCACACCAATGTGCGCTGGTGCGGGTTTATTTCTCCTGCTTGGACCAGGCAGGGAAAACCAATCCAAAATCAAGTGCAGGAAAATGAATAGCACACCAACATGCACTGGTGTAGGTTTATTTCTCCTGCTTGGACCAGGCAGGGAAAACCAATCCGAAATCAAGTGCAGGAAAATGAATAGCACACCAACGTGCACTGGTGCAGGTTTATTTCTCCTGCTTGGACCAAGCGAGAAAACCAATCCGAAATAAGGTGCAGGAAAAGGAAATCTAACTACTTCACACAGCAGATCCGCTTTCACTCAAATAGGACTACATGTGCTTGAAGTTAAATCACACTTGACAATATAAGCATAAATTACAAGAAATAGGAAATAGGGTAAACGTGCTGGGTTGGTTGGGACCTAGCCAACCAGTGTGTTTCCCTTTCAAATAGAAACGCTACTCAGTACTTTATCAATTCATCAGCTTCCAAACACAGAAATGTGATTTATGAAACATGAGGCAGAGTTCTCTTTCTATTAATTCACTGAGGCAAAGTACATCATGAAATACAGAGTCCAGCCCAGATTTGGGCAATACTAGTAAAACAAAGTTACAACAACACTGTTGTAGCGTCACTCCTCCACCGTCCCCCTTTTATAATCTTTCGTAATGATTAAAACAAGTTGTTCCTTCACAAGGAATATGGGGATTGAATCCCAACCAATTCTAATTACATAGTATAATAGTACAACCGTTCCCCTATTAAAAGAATAAAGATTTAATACAAATTTTCCAATTCTGGGATTTTTCTAGAATTCTGGAAAATTTGGTAATTTTAACAAACTGCCTCCAGAGCGCCCTTTGTATCTCCTCAACCATTATGAATTTTGGAAAATCGTTTTGAGCTTAGTCAATTTTCTATACTGGGATAGAAACCCATGTCGTAGAATTTCTTTATTTAACTTCATTTGCACAACAACCGAGGCGAAATTTGGCAGTCTGGAAACTTGTTGACCGTGTTTTCTAGAATTATGGAAAAAACAGTGTTTTTTATAAAAGTGCTTCAAAGACTTGTTCGTAAATTTTGGAAAACTTTGAATCTTAGGTAACGGTTTCGGTTATGGGTAATTGGTTATATTTGTGAAACACCCATTTGCTCGGATTTCCATAATTCACCTCCATTTGCATAAAAACCGAGGTCAAACTTGGCCATTTAGAAATTATGCGGATTTTGAGCAGACTTGTTAATTTGTAATGATGGTGCAGGAATCCTATCGGTACTAGTGCAACAATGTGTGGTGCAAGATCTTCGCCTCTATCAGAATAGGCATATAACCAACTTCGTAAACCTGCAAACACAAACTATTATTAAATATGCCTTTAATGTTTAAATCTCATTAAAACAAAGGAATAACAAATACTTACTTATTATCTCCGAGAATGCACAAAACTATGACAATGACTAATCAAGCTAAACAAAAGCATGAGTGATTTCGAGTAAAAGGTGATATAAAGCAAGGAAAAATAGAGGCCCAACATCCCCCCATGCTGACCTTCTTGCATGTCCTCATACAAGGAAATCAATTGTCGCATTGTTGCTCCCTTGCAAAAAGAAAGATTAAAAAATTTTATGGGCATTCGTAATGATGTTTCCTGCAATTCTATGTGATCACATTTCCTATGCTAGATAAAGCTCATTTCAAGAACAGATTGTTTGCTGGAATCTTTGATTATTTATACTAATTTCAAGAAAATCTATCACAAGGACTACAATAAAAATACCAAATTTCATGGACGGTGCGTGCTTGCACTAATCTGCTTACACCGCCTAAACTGTGCTGCTTTGCTGGCACTTTTCTGCTTACACTACCGTATATTACAACATGATTGCACTGGTGCAAGCATAAAAATATTGTACCTAGATTATGCAGCGCATATTTATAGGCAACCACCATCAATACACATTATCGCCAACCAGCATCTTGTGAGCAGTCATCATTGAGTAATTCATCACTCTAAATACCATGAAAATCAAAATGAGTTATGATACCAATTAGCAACCTCTTTATTGAACACTCTAAATTCCGTTGTCATCCGGATTCAAACTAAATTTCCTCTTAATATAGAACAAAATATAACCTTTACTAAGGGTACCACATCCTTAAAGATTCTTGATTTTTTAAAGGTATAACTCAAAGCATCATGTTCAAATCGTCTTTAAAACCATTGTCCAAAGAAAGGATAAGTTTAGGGGACGAGAAAGATAGCCAAGAAAATCATAGTATGCAATTAACTTTAATACCACAGACATAGCCCTACTGCTCGCAGGTGTCCATAACCTCGGTAGGGGTGTCTTTTGACCCATCGAAATGTATGTGACCCACTTACTAGGCATGGATTCAAAGTTATCTTATTTTAATTTTAGATGAAGGCAACTATTTTGGCTTGGTAACCAACTAATGGCAGTGCCACACGCAAGATGTAACATGGATGAACAGGTTGGCTCGTCCTGAGACCTCCTGTCTTCCAACTTTTCAGTTGAAAGCCATTACTTTGGCTTGGTGACCAGAAGCAGTAATGTCATGCATGCTAGGTCTCATGATCGTGGTAGGTCAACTCATCATGAGACCTCCTATCCTCCCATAAATCTTTTGTATACTCTGATTATGATTAACCTAAAAGGTTACTTAATAAGTGGGGAGACAGATCTACTCCTTAAGAGTACGGGATGGCGTGAAAAGTTTTTAATGACTAATCATTACTGACTAGTTCCTCTGCCCCAAAGACTTATTAAAGATATCCCAGATAATGACTAAAAGACTCCTTGAATTAAGAATGCTAGTGTTCTCATGAATAGCTTATTATGATCTTAACAAGAGTGGTCCTCCACAGGGGGTTTCTAATAGTACCTTCTAAGGGAAACTGAAATCATATATATCAGATGACAACTTCTTAGAGTGATTAGTCATGGTTACTTTGAAAAATCATGAGGTATTAGAGTGAATCATACTCAACAAGATGTGTCACAGATGTGTGTGTTAACAACCAATGCGGATCAAAAGTAGTTTTAGTGACTACACATTAAAAAATCAAAAACCCTCTTAGCATCTTAACAACTTTATTCACCTACCCTACTTTACCTAAGCGGCAGAAGACTTCCTTTTACATATAGGAGTACTTCCAATGAAGCCATGTGCGGATCAAGTGAAAATATATATTCATGCTCAAATTTATCATACAAACTTGAAAGTGTGCATGAGCATGAAAAACCAATGAATGTAAATGATATGACAATAACAGTTTTAGAAGAGGATAATGTTTCCTTGCTTGAGTAGTTGTTTGGAACCAATGTTTGATGTAATCATGGTAGCCTTGGTCCATTTCTTGATTTGGCCCATGCTGCACATCTTCTTCTTCCTTGTCATGTCGATTGTCCTCCTTAGGGCGATTAGTCTCTTGATCACATTCTGGATTTGCTGATAGACATGTCAAGAACTTTTCGTTCTCAGGTTCCAATGGATATCCTTCATTGATTATAGTGCATGATTCATTCGTCTCCTCAAAAGAGACTTCTAAATCCTCTTGTGATGGTGGAGAAATGGACAAGTCCTTGACTATTGTCAAGAAGTTTTCTTCCTGAGAGGTAGAGATCAAGATCCCAGCAGCTGCTAGGGCTTGAGAGAGAACCTTCATACTTGTTATCATCTTTAAGTCCATCTGGTTGATTGATAGTCCCTGTCTCCACACACATATTAGTAACGAGGGTTCTTACAACACCCCAAAAATGATATAACGTTAAAGATTAGGATCTGAAGATAATTGATTTTAAAAGTTATTGGCTGAAATAAAGCTCACCACACTTGCATAAAAAATACAAAAAGATAAAGGCAGACTTACCCCTATTGCATCAATAGAAAATTCTTACCAAATCAAATCGCCTCCCCGGCAACGGCGCCAAAATGTTGGGTGTAGGAATTGCACTTAAGCAAACTCCTCAACACTTAATTGTCAACTCGGGGGATTCGTAAACTTAGAGATGAAGCATAGGCAATGCTAGAGATGGTATGAATTTTCCTGATAGAAATTCTTACTTTCTTAAAGAAAATCTTGCAGAATTGAAAGAGTAAAAGATAACTGAATCATCAAAGTAATCTAGTGTTGGAACAAGAAAGAATGCATTTGCAAAGGAATCAAAAATAAAAAGGCAATCACTCCAATTGATCAACTTTTAATTACTAAGTATGTGTTATGTTTTTCTTTAGCAAAGACACTTGGCAGTCTCGTAGAATGGGCCCTTAAAGCTGCTTATGTAAAGATTTCCTTCTTGCACTAATCTGTCCTGCATTATCGCAGTCTACTTGCACTAGTGCAGGAACAGAGATTTATGCAGAGGGTATAAATAGTGTCTTTACTAAAAGCGTTTTACTTCCTACAAGGGCTTGAACTTTTTCAGGTTCAGAGGACTCAGATCTCATGGCAAAAAACTAGTTCTTGCACGAGATCAGAGCTTCTTGCACTGAGCATTTAATTCTTAAAATAAGTGCTTAGTCACTGCAAGTGTTATTATACTGTGAAATCAAATTGCACACATAAAAATGAATGTTTCTGATTTTAACAGAGTGCAGAAATAAAGAAACAATCCATATAATTTATCCTGTCATAGAGTATTTAAATGAAAGCAAGAAAATTGCGGGAAGTAAACTAGAAAATCTTGCTACATCACACTAACGTGTACTGGTGCAGGTTCATTTCTCCTGCTTGGACCGGGAAGGGAAAACCAATCAAACAAAACTACAAAAAATGAATAGCACACGAACGTGCAGTGGTGCAAGTTTATTTCTTCTTGGACTAGGCGGGGAAAACCAATCCGAAATCAAGTGCAGGAAAATGAATAACACACCAACGTGCACTGGTGCAGGTTTATTTCTCCTGCTTGGACTAGGCGGGGAAAACCAATCCAAAATCAAGTGCGGGAAAATGAATAGTACACCAACATGCACTGGTGCAGGTTTATTTCTCTTGCTTGGACCAGGCGAGAAAACCAATCCAAAATCAGGTGCAGGAAAAGGAAATCTAACTACTTCACACAGCGGATCCGCTTTCACTCAAACAGGACTACATGTGCTTGAAATTAAATCAGACTTGACAATATAAGCATAAATTACAAGAAACAGGAAATAGGGTAAACATGCTGGGTTGGTTGGGCCCTAGCCAACCAACGCGTTTCCCTTTCAAATAGAAATGTTGCTCAGTACTTTATCAATTCATCAGCTTCCAAACACAAAAATAAGATTTATGAAACATGAGGCAGATCTCCCTTTCTATCAATTCACTGAGGCAAATCACATCATGAAATACAGAGTCCAGCCCAAATTTGGGCAATACCAGCGAAACAAAGTTACAACAGCACTGTTGTAGCATCGCTCCTCCACCGTCCTCCTTTTATAATCTTTCATAATGATTAAAACAAGTTGTTCCTTTGCAAGGAATATGGGGATTGAATCCCAACCAATTCTAATTACATAGTATAATAGTACAACCATTCCCCTATTAAAAGAATAAAGATTTAATATGAATTTTCCAATTCTTGGATTTTTCTAGAATTCTAGAAAAAAACAGTCTTTTTTATAAAAGTGCTTCAAATACCTGTTCGTAACTTTTGGAATACTTTTAATCTCAGGAAATGGTTTCAGTTATGGGTAATTGGTTATATTTTTGAAAAACTCTTTTGCTCAGATTTCCGTAATTCACCTCCATTTTCATAAAAACTGAGGTCAAACTTGGCGATTTAGAAATTATGCGGATTTTGAGTAGACTTATTAATTTGCAATGCTGGTGCAGGAATCCTACCAGTACTAGTGCAAGAATGTGTGGTGCAGGAACTTCGCCTCTATCAGAATAGGCATATAACCAACTTTGTAAACCTGCAAACACACAAACTATTATTAAATATGCCTTTAATATTTAAATCTCATTAAAACGAAGGAATAACAGATACATACTTATTATCTTCGAGAATGCACAAAACTATGACAATGACTAGTCAAGCCAAACAAAAGCATGAGTGATTTCGAGTATAAAGCAAGGCAAAACAGAGGCCCTACACCTTGGTTAAACATTCATGTAAAAATACATAAGACCATGGTCATGGGACATGTATTCCAAGATGAATGGTTGGAAAAAAATCCTAGTGGGTGTTCATTTGGTTTATTATGGCTCAGGAAATTGGAAAAGACAATGGAAAAGGCTTTGAAAAGGAAATAGGCATTAATTGGCATTTTATTTATGAAAATAATGGAAATTAGGAGAAAATGAAGGTGAAAGGTCATAGGATGCATGTGAGGAGGAAAATGAAGCAAAATAATGGAAATTGAAGAAAATAGAGGGGCCTCATTGATAAAAAGGATTATGAGGATTAGTGGACAGGCTTAGTCAATGTAGTTTTTTGTCAGTTCAATTTTGGAGCTCTCATTATTCTCTCTCTCTCTTACTCTTGGACACTTAGAGTTTTTTTGGAGCACTTTCATACTGGATCAAGAAAGGAAAATAAGGCAAGAGGAGGTAAGGAGAACGCAAGGAAGAGCAGGATCAAGAATCTACATCATGATTCTTTGTAGGTATCAATTTCATGTGTGGTTTCCTTGCTATATTTGGCATGAATGGTGTTATATGTGTCTTCTTGGTTCTCTTTCTATCATTGGCATGGGTTTTTTGAGGTGTGATAGTGTTTTTTGGCCTAGCCTTGCCATTTTTGGATATCCATGGTGTGATGGGGTGCTCATGTTTTTGTTGAACTAGATTGTCAGATGGATTCAAAGTTGAGTGAGGTGTATCTTTGAATGAAAGAACACATGGGATAGTAACCCTTGAAGTGGAATGTGGGTTGTGGTAAAGCCATATTTTGTGTTGCCTTGGTGGACCTAGGAATCCTTGACCAATGAATGGTTGGATATACGGTAAAGCCTACATGTGGGTGCTCTCCATCAGGCCTAGTAATCTCGGGATGTGATATACAGTAAAGCCTTGAGAGTGGAGTCTTGGTTAGGGCCTAGTGATCTGATGTGAATTACAGTAAAGACGAGAGACTAGTGTCTCGATTATGACCTAGTAAATCCTGGAGACTGAGAGACAAGAAAATTCCTCACAGTGCAGTTGGAGAAATCCATTCGAATCCATACTTGTTTTGGCTTAATAATCTAGTGTGGATTGTGGTAAAGCACGGTTTATATTGATGAGGGTGAGGTGGCTTAGCCTCATTATGCCCTTGTTGGTTATTTTGGTTTGAGTCTCACATTCATGCTTGTAATATGGCATGGGGGCGATTGCCTGAAGAAAGATTTGGCTCAGCCAATCTATGGTCGGGTGGAACGTGGTAGTCCCATATTGGGTTTGCTTTTGTATTCATTAATAAGATGTTATTTCCTTAGTATCTTATGTGTAAATATATTGGTTTATATTTGGATCCTATGGCTGATGTATCCTTGATATTTCTATTGTTATTATGTTGGTTATAAGCATGTATTATGACACTGATGATGTATGACTCTCCTTATGTTTTTATTTGTAAATGAATGAACAATGTATCTATGACCTAATAGATGATAATGCAGCTAATGATATAAGGGAAAAATTCTTCTTAGTGATTCTCATATAAGTATGAGACACCTATTCTCATATACATTGTTTAAACTTGTAGATTACATATTTGTGACATGTTTGACGAAATCATTGTCATGGCGGTAGGGGTCCAATCTAGTCCTTCTTGATGCTTTTGAAAATGTATCTTTGTTCCATTGTGAAATTTCATTTTTGAACCTATCATTATGTTCTTGGCAGTGACTTGGGATCTACACACAAAAAAGTGGCACAAAAACCAGAGACGAAGGAATAACGCTCAGGAAAAACATCCCTAAACGCTCAATTCCCCTTGCTATGGAAGTGTATGGAGCCTCCTAGAAGCACCCTGGTCCATATCAAGAAAGCATCTAGGGGTTTTATGCACTAAAAATTTAGTTGGTCTGAGGGGTCGGTTTCCTGAGTGGTTGGGATGGCTCCTAGGAGTTTTGTTGCTGATGTGGAAGGTCCATGTGGTGTGCTTCCGTCAATTCCACTTCCTTAATTCACACACAGTGATTCAAATCATATCATAGTGGCTTTGCATAACATATTTACCCCAGTTGGCCAGCTACCTGGGTATTTGTGTGACACAGGTGTTACAAAGTCGTATCTGAGAAGGTTTCGTTCTCCCTAGGCAATGTCTAGTTTATGTTCTCATTGGGTGTTATCTGATACCACAGAGTGGTATCATAGCATGGTTCAACCCTTGGAATGGACGGGCGTAATGTGTTTATCATGCATGCATGTTAGTTGCATATGTGTTCTTTATGTTTGTGGACTATGTGATTGTTGTGTATGCATGGTAGTGGTCATTGTCATAGTTGCCTTTAGATGTAGGAGTTGATGATTTTGTTGTTGGAATATGTTTTTTAGCATGTTGGTTGTATATGAATTTTTTATGCATGTCAGTGTCTATATAATGTTATGCATGCATTGTTGTGGTTATGATTATGCGTGTATGATAGGTCAAACATGCATTGTGAGGTTGTTGTATGCAATTAGGTCATCATGATGTTATTGGTATATTATGATGTTAATGAGTTGGTTGAGATAAAGTATGAGATGCATACTATCAAAGTGAGGTTGCCACATTGGACGTCGAGGCAAGAGAATGTAGTCATACAGGTTTGTATGTTGGGCATGCACATATGTAGGTTAAGGATTGTTATATGTATTATGGTTATGTGTATTCCTTTCATTGTATTGATGTTATGGTTACATACATGATAGATGCTAGTTGATTAGTGTAGTCATATGCACATGTGTCAGATAGTCATGAATGATAGTAACCTATGGTTGTATGCATTGATATTGTTGTTTTATGTTAGTTAACTTGATGATTATGTTATATGTTGTTGATGGGTATGTTATATGTTAACTTGTTGTTGTTATATGTTAGTTAACTTGATGATTAGGGTTATTGCAACTAAGATCTTGATGTTATATGTATCATGATAAATTGGATTGGCCAATGCAAATGGTTAGGGTTGTGACATTTAGGTATGAGTCAACTTATTTGTGGCATTGACTTTTAGTAATATAGACTGATCATACATATGTGATTTCTCTGCCTGAATAGAAAATGTTTATGAGCTTATGATGTGAACATGTTAGTTAGTTATTGTTATGGATATCATGATCTTATTTTTGTTTGAGCTGATGTGTTTTGAAGTTATATCATGCTAATCTTGCTTGATTGTGCAGACAAGATAGCCTCCTCTGAGATACATTAAGGTATGAATTTGTTTATGTCATATATTTGGTGCTTGACTATTTGATTATGTCGTTTATTTGGTGTTTTAATGTTTGGTGTCTATTATTTCGTATAGTTGATTTATCTAACATGGTACATTTATAGTTTGTTTGAATGTTTGATTAATTCCATAATATGAGTATGTGTCTATAAGATTGCATGATGAAATGATCTTGTTTGAAGATGATTTTACTCACACATATGTGTTGATATAGTTGACATGTACTTGAGTGTAATAGGTGACAGTTGTAGCATTATGTCTAATGACTATGAGTTGACTATGGATTATGAAATGATTGTTAGTCTTGGTAAAGTTTGATTTAAAATTGATTGGTATGATTGTCTTGATATTTGGAACATGTGGTTGACATGTGTGACCAGTTGCAGGGTTACATGCTTGGCATTACTATGACAAGGTAAGGTAACTAGTATGTTGTTATGTTTACTTATCATTGAAAGTTACATGTTTATGGTAGTATGATGCAGGGGATTGCATGAAAAAGAGATTTCCATGGAATATTAAAGAAGGCTCAGCTTGAGCTTTCACTTTGAGGTATTGGGAACCATGGGGATTGAGTCATGGTGTATGTTGCTAGTCTTGTGCTTATGGTATTTTTTGATTTGCTACATTTGATTGCAACTTGTTTATGTATGGTGCATAACTATGCCACTTTGGTTGCAGTGTCATATCATTGTTGGTTCTTCGTGTTTGTTTCTTGTTTGTCTCTTGTCTTGCCTTTTATGTTTTGATTCTTGGGTACTGGTTTGGGAAAGGGGGAAATTTAATGGCGCTCGGGGAGTGTTGTGTGGTACCCAACAAGTGATGTAAGGCATGGATAAAGCTTAGTGCATGTATAAGGGCAACTGAAGGCAAGCGTATGAAAACTAGTTGGATTGGTTGGGTCCATTGAGGTAACTAGATGATGATAGGACAATCATGAGAAAGGTAACATAAAGGGTAAAATAAATGGACTTGAGGTGTCAAATGCCTTGGCTATGTTGGGAATCATTGTTCTCAATCTTGTGTATGTTGTGAGCAGATAGAGGAAGTTCTCTTAACCTTGACCTTATGATATCTAGTAATTATTTTCTGATCATGATTGTGATGATGTATATGTATGTATACATGTATGTATGTATGTACATATGTATGTCATGTTTGATAGGGTCATCAGGGATCATTATTGTTTTATGTTGATGTTTATATGCATATATGTATGTATGTCATTGTCTGATAGGGTCATCAGGGATAATGATTGTTTTATGTTGATGTTTATATGTATACATGTTTTTATGTATTTGTTGCGTGACAGGGTCACCAAGGATCATTCTTATGGAGGAATGATTGCTTATGCAAGTGAATGGCATGAAGAGGTTTCTAGTTTATGAGGAATCAAATGGGAAGAGTAGACTTGACAAATATACGAGATCAGTATCATGTGGTTGTGAGTTGATATTATGTGATTATACTATGGCTATATTTATGCTTTGACAAACTATCTAGAGAAATAGATCAACAAAGTGAAAACAACGTGATCCACGACATGCTAGGATAAGCATGGATGGTAGAGATACACTGGAAGCAAGGTTGCTTGGTAGAGGCAGTATGGTTTTGGATGTGCAGTGCTATTGTTTTGTACATGTTGTGCATGTTGTATATTTAGTGATTGTACCTATGGTGATGTGTAATGTTGTATATGTCGTATTGTGTACATATCAGGCTATGTACATTTTGTTTACGCATTTTTATGTACATGGTGGTAAAGATAGTGTTGTGTGACTATTTCATATGCAGTGTTGGGTATAGATGGCGCTATGTGCATGTTTGATGTAAGTTGTTGTGTACATATTGTACTGTGCACATCATGGATATGTGGTGTTGTGTGCATATGGTGCTATGTGCATGTTGGATATGTAGTGTTGTGTACATATGATGCTATGCACATGTTGTATATGCAATTCTATGTACATATGGTGTTGTGTGCATTTTGTACATATGGGACTATACACATATTGTGTTGTGTGCATGACTGTACATGTCATGTTGTGTGCATGTGGTGTTGTGTACATGATGTATATGTGGTGGTGTGCAGGTAGTGCTATGTACATGTCATGCATGTGGCGATGTGTACATGTGGTGCCATGTACATGCTGTGCATGTTGTGTTGTGTATATGTGGTAATGTGTAAACATTGTACAGGTCGTGTGATGTACATATGGCACTGTGTACACATTATTCAGTTGGTGTCATGTACATGTGATGGTATGCACACATTGTGTAGGTGGTGTTGTGTACACGTGGTACTATGTACATGGTGTACATATGGTACTAGTGTACATGTGGTATCGTGCGCATGTCATACATGATGTGTTGTAGGCATGGGGTACTATGTATGTGCATTATGTAGTCGTCATGTCATGACATGTGTATTTGTTGTGTTGTACTATGTGTACGTATATGTATTGTGTTGTACATTAGATGTAGGAGTATGAATTGTGTCTTGGTGTATATCAAATGTAGGTGTATGTGTCATGATGTATAGCAGGTGTAGGTGTATACATTGTGTGATGTCATACACTATGTGTGGATGTATGGGTTGTGATGTACATTGTGTATGTGTACGTGATTAAAGAGAAGCAAAGGAACTGGGTGCTTGCTGGGTGTGGCAATCGATCTGGTGTGTGTACAGAAAGAACAAAGGCAGAAATAATGACTGATGAAAGATAAGTATTAGTATTTTATTTCATTTTTATTATACATATGACCTATGATTTTGATTTATGATGGTTGTGTTCTGAGCTAACCTGATGTGATATGTTTATACATAATGATTTGGTCAAAGATGCTAGTTTGACTTGTTGTGAAAGGAAGGAAACATAATTGCAATTGTACCTTATTGACGAGCTACCAATGAGATATGATGTGAATTTATTTCAATTTATTTTAAATCTAATGGCATTTATGTGCTTAGTACAGGAAAGCATGGGAAATTCCCATGTTGGTTTGGTGTCCGAGTGTGACTAAACTATTCCACCCTTTTTCCGCATTAATTTATCAATCTAGGTGTGTAAATTTTTCAAGGTAATGCGCAAGGTATATGTAGGGGCAAGGTTACAATCTAACATAAACCAAGGATTCACAGCTAAAGAATCAAAGCATCGTTGTAACAGTAACTAGAAATAAATCGTAGGACTTAAAAAGGTATTCACAACAATTTATTAAAGAGTTGTCACAACAATAAGGAATTATCACAGAAAAGAAGAAATAACACACATAAAGAAAATATATAGCACCTGATCAGGAGAGTGGTCCCATCTCTTTGATCAAGGTTGCATTAACTCATAGTTAGGAGAAGAACAACAAACTTGCTCGCATTCAATTAATATATGAAGAACTGTTACAATGTTTGGCTCTACACAGCCTCCCCTTTGCACAGGAATGAAACCCCTTTTATACAAATGCATGGGAAAGACATATTCCCCCCAAACTGGCAACTAATCCCCAAAAATATACAACTGTTAGAACATCAACTAATTGCCGAAAGAGAGAGAATAATAAAGGTCAGAAATAATCCTTTAAGCAGTTGGGAGTTGGTTATGTCGTTGTAACATTGTCGAAAAGCTGTTGTAAACACGTGACTGCTGCTGTGAGCTGTGAATGCGATACCTATTCACTGAAATCTGTAGAAATAGCAAAGTTTAGTAGTTCGCATAGGCAAAACCCCGTGACCTTACTTCATCAATTAAATATTCCAAGAGATGTTATAAGGGAGGTTTACCTTGTGAGTTTATCACAATTAATTCATATCATTGGTGCAAAAAGGATGAAAGGATAGGTGAAAATTTAAGGAAAAGATAAACAGATTTGGTGTCCAGCATCTCCCCCCAACTAATCTTCTGCGTGTCCTCATGTGGTTCACCGCTTCTACAGGTTTAAGTTAGAACGGCTGTAGTCAGAGTGGAGCTGGCCGAGATCATACTCATCTTCCACATCTGTTCTTGGGGGCTTGTATCCTTCTGTGAGAAGAACATCCTTCCACCAATCATTTGGTACATTGTATGCTAGGATGTAGTGCTCTGCTAGTAACCAAATGATGGGGAACCTAAACCGGAGTCCCATCCACCGGACCCCACATGTTTAGGTGCATGCCACATATCTCAGCACCCAACTTAGTGCTCATGCAAAATTTGGCACCCCAAATGGTTCTCTATTCCAAATAGCTCTAGGTGACATCATCCACCTCTTCTGACAACTATCAAGGGCCTCATTTTGAAAAGTGACTATTTTTTTGAGATAGAGGTCAACACACCACTTCTTTGTCCCCAACATCCATTCTTTATTTACCTCAATTTCTAAAAAGGTGGTGTGCTTATTATACATTGTCACAGACCATTCGCTCTCCCCTCTTATCATAAGAGACTTCATGTTTTGATTCAATTCAAACATATTAGAAGCCTTCTACTAGTTTATCTGGTTGATAGTATAGGAGGTAAGAGCCCTTAAATGAATGTCCCCCAGATATGGAACTAGGTTAAATTCTTGGTCTGTGCCGAGCAAGTATCCATGCATATAAAGCTCACACATCAAATGTTGGGTCATCATTTCATGGATTCGCAGTATATGGAGGAACTGCATAGAATCCTCAATCTCATGACTAACCTCCTTCTTAATACTTTCCAAATAGAAGAAAATAAATTGCTCATGGAGGAACATGGCATAACTAGAAGCTAGAGGGTGACATGCCATTACCTGTTGTGCCAAGTTGAACATTGTTTCTTTGTCTGTCTTCAATTCCAACAATTTTCCTTCCAAACTTTCCACTTTGATCTTCTTCTTCACATACCTCAGCCGTAATATGTCCACTCGTTCTATACAATCAAAGATAGCCTGGGACGATTGTTCTTGTTCCCTTTTCACCTCATTCTTGTAATGGGCTACGATGGATTTCCAATTTTGAATCTTGACTGTTAAAAAGAATTCACGGCCATCGAACAAGTGTTCAATAGAATCTGTTTGGGTGGCAGCAGAGGTTGTAGGCACATCATCTATTTGTGTTTCTGCTTCGGCCACCGTAACCTTAGGCTTCTTAGCCCACCATTTATACTTTCTTATCTACTACTTAAGTCAATGCACCTGTCTTCTCAGCCTCCGAACATCTGTTTTCAACTACATTGTGTCTCTCAATTGTAGCTGATATCTCCTTTTAAGGGGTGGTATCCTCTGCTCGCACAGTTCTATCCATTCCTGCTTAACAATCAATTCATCTGGCCCTGCAGCTCATTCAAAAGGTGGTGAATTACTTGGAGGAGTATCCACCAGTCCATCTATTGGGATTCCCTTACTTAGTTCCCCTTTCTCGGAAGCATTTGCTTCTTCCTCCCTTTTAGAATTCGAGACATCTATTATCTGAACAACACCTTCTTCAACCATTCGTTGTTCCCGTTCTCCTGCAAGGTTTTCCTTCTCAATCTGTTCTTCAGAATGGCCTTACTAAGAATCAGCAGCCAATAGACTAGCAGTGACTGAATCGTTTATTGAATCATCAAACTTCAAAATGGGAGGGACAACGACCTCCTTTTCTAAGCATCAGGGAGAACGAGACACTCTTTCTCCTCTTGGCATGGTGGCGCAAAAAGGAGAACGGAAGATGTTCTCTTCCTAGTCTATACCAACCATATCTACTACCTTGAGCTCCTTCCCTTCATCAGCCATGATCCTGCTCTAGCCCCATGCTCCTTCCTATTTTAACTCTTGCCCTGTGATTGACATTGGTTCTTGTGGGGTAGTGTCAACCTCAGGGCTCATTTTTTCCAAATTCTCCCGGACCAAATGGGTTGGTCGTGGCTCTCATGTGGCACCACCACCCATATCCAATGTTTCCTGAATAGGTGATGCTGGCATTGTTTCCCCTTGCACCTCGTTAATGAAAGTGGATTCTTGTATCACGATATCAATCCCATCCATCGTGTCCATGATTTCCTACTCAATTGGTTCCACTGTCGAGGCTGGTTCTTATGTAACAACCTCAGTTGTAGGACTGACTGTCTCTTCTGTTTCAAGCTCCTTTTCTTGCTCCAGTTCTTTCTCTTCCATTTCCATCTCTTCAAGCTCTTATTGGTCTAGATATTCTTCCCTTGTTGGTTCCTCCCCCATCCTCTCTAGCTCTCCTTCTCTAGCAGTTATAGCAGCTGCTACTTCCTCTTGTGTTGATTCCTGAAATATCGCCCAAGGAATTTGAAATCAAGTCAATGCATGCATGACCAGTAATCGAACCAGCCTATGATTGGTGATGATTGCTAAGATCTGTCACGAATGCTGAGCGGACTACACCATTAATTGGAGGATTTTTAGCAAAAAGAAGGGCATGTTCAAAGAAAAGACTTTTGTTTGTGGAAATTGAAGACGAGCTAACACCCTGAAATGATACTTATATACAGTGGTGAACCGTCCTTCACAATTTATGTATTTCATAACAAAACCTGCTACATTGCCCCGAGGATATGACAAAGGATTCTGGTCATACCCCCGACCTTTTTGAACGACTCTCTCGCCAGCCTGTAGAAATAATTCTAGAAACTTCAGGAGGGGATCTCTCCATGAAAACTAGCTTTGTCCTTGCTGAGGTAATCCAGTGACCTCTGCAATAACTTCCTCCGTGACCGGGATGTCTATCCCTCTGACTCGAGAGCAGTTCTAATTCAAATCGAGTGTGAATTCCACTGTAATCCCCTCGTCGAATCCTTGTAATCTGTTAAAGTAGATGTCCCAGCCTACATTGATAAAAAAATTCCACACCTCTGTATTGCTATGGACCAAGGTGGTATCCTCCAACTTGTTACGCACAGCCAACCCACCCATTGTTGTAGAAACAGTAACAGCACTTAGACGCAGTCGAGTGTTGGGGAGGGAGTAACAACAACTAATTCAATAGTAATAGTAACAGCATGGTGGAACGTGAGGTAAAAGGCAATGAAAGTAGTCGGTGATTTTTCAAAAAACGCAAAGGATTATGGTGAATCATGGTAAGTGCAATGAAATGATTATGGTAATAAATTTGTATGAATTGGAAAATACTAATTGGTTATCAGAATGTATGTAGTTTGAATTCCAATGCATCGAAATGATTATACGAAATGATGGGATTTATGAGTGTATCGTTTGCACAAGGTTTAATAATGGTATATGATATGTCATTAATGTGGTTTTTAAATACATCGTCGTTCACTTATGACAACAACCCCCAACTTAAATGTAGTCGTCCATGGCACATAAATGTCATGACGATGGAATATTTTAATTGAATCCATAAAACTCAATGGAGACATACCTGGCAACCTACCTAGTGGTGGAGTAATGACAGAGTAATCAGAGGGGTAACAGCAGTGGTGGAGTAATAGCAGCAACAGAGTAACAACATCTGACATTTAGAAAATTTTCCAAGAGTAACAGCAACGATGGAGTAACAACATCTGACACTTAGAAAATTTTACAGGAGTAACAGCAGTGGCAGAGTAACACCACCCAAGGAGTAACATCCTCTGACACTTAGAAAATTTTTGAGGAGTAACAATAGCGGCGGAGTAACAACACCCAAGGATTAACAACATCTGACACTGAGAAAAATTTTCCAAGAGTAACAGCAGTCGTGGAGTAACAACATCTGACACTTAGAAAATTTTCCAGGAGTAACAACAGCGGCAGAGTAACAATAGCAACTGAGTAACAACACGACACTTAGAAAATTTTCCAAGAGTAAAAACAACAGCGGAGTAAAAACACCCAAGGAGTAACAACATCCAACACTTAGAAAATTTTCCAAGAATAACAACGACGCCGAAGTAACAATACCTAAGGAGTAACAACATCCGACACTTAGAAAATTTTCTAGGAGTAACAGCAGCAGCAAAGTAACAACACCCAAGGAGTAACAACATTCGACACTTAGAAAATTTTCTAGGAGTAACAGCAGCTGCAGAGTAACAACATCTGACACTTAGAAAAATTTCCAGGAGTAACAACAGCAGTGGAGTAACAACAACAACGAAGTAACAACATCTGACACTTATAAAATTTTCCAAGAGTAATATCAGCAGCGGAGTAATAGCAACCAAGGAGTAACAACATCTCACACTTAGAAAATTCTCCAGGAGTAACAACAGCGGCGGAGTAACAACACCAAGGAGTAACATCATCCAACACTCAGAAAATTACCTGGAAATATCAGCAGCAACTATTACTTGGAAAATTTGTCAACTCCACATCCTTGTATTTCGATAATACTTCCTGCAAAAAGACAACATGTAAGTAGTATCAGCATATTATTTTAAATATATATGATTTTTTTTTTTAGGAGAATGTAGAGTGTTAGAAAATTATATATATTACAAAGCAATGGAACACATAAAATATATTGCAGAAATACAAACACAAAAATCACATAAAACAAGAGAGACACAAATATATGTGGTTCACCCAATTTGGGCTATGTCCACAGAGAAACAGCCAGTCCTTCCTTTTATATTATCCACCAAACTAAAGAGATACAACCTACAGCAGATCCGCTATAATTCCCTCTTCGCTCTCACACAATCTCCTCTCTCTTTCTCACTCAGAATACAGATCTACATAGACGTAATATAATTCCCTCATATATAGCGAGGGGTTTTCTTCTAGGGAAAATAACCCTAAATTTAAGCATAACTTCTATCGTCAAATCTCTGCCTAATGAATGGCTAAGATTGACTATGAAATTACAACATTTTTCAAGGAAATTTTACATTTGTTTTTAGCTTCGGGGGTGCTGCTCCTGATCCCCGCCAGGGGGGGCTCCCAAAGGTCACAGTTGCCCCCCTAGACCCCTACTGCAGTGAAAATATTATGGCCAGCGTTGCCACCGCATTATGAACTGGGGTCCAATGCGGTGATACCTCTGAATAAAGAAGACAATCAAGCTTCACACCCAACAATCTCCCACATGGAAACTGATTATAGCAACTTCAACACTGCTTCATTTGTTGGACAATGACTCCACTTTGAACCTGGCTGTTTCTCATCTTCTTCATCATACTTGAAGACCAATTGAAACTGAGTAAAATCGCAGTTTCTCCCTGGTTACAACTTTTGTTAACATATCTGCAGGATTCTAGCTAGTGTGTATCTTTTCCAGCTTCAACTGTCCATCTTCCAATGATGACCGTATGAAATGATACTTGAGCTGTATATGTTTTGTCTTAGAATAAAATGAAAAGTTCTTTGCAAGATGTATGGTGCTCTCGCTGTCATTGTATAACCAGCCCAACTCCTGCTTCTTACCCAATTCATCCTGAAACCTTTGTAACCGAATCATTTCTTTACTAGCCTCTGTAGTAGCACATACTCTGCTTCCATTGTTGAGAGTACAACAACACTTTGCAGTTTTGAAATCCAACTGACTGCTATTCCACCTACAATAAACACATACCCTGTTGTGCTCCTCCTGTTATCTCTATCACCCGCCATATCTGCATCAACATATCCTTGTAGAGCAATGTTTGAACCACAAAAGCATAAAGCTTGATTTGTGGTATCTCTCAAATACCCGAGAATCCACTTCACCGCCATCCAATGTTCTTTCCCTAGATTGTTCATGTACCTGCTTACAACTCCCACTGCATGTGCGATATCATGCCTTGTGCAGACCATTGCATACATTAAGCTTACAACTACTAATGCATATGGAATTTTAAACATATCAGCCATTTCTTCCTGAGTCTTGGGACACACCTCCTTACTTAGTTTGAAATGGTTAGCCAAAGGTATACTAACCGGTTTTGCATTTTACATATTAAATCTTTTCAACACCTTTCCTATGTACTCACTCTGAGACAATGTTAATTTTTTATTCTTCCTGTCTCTAGTTATTCTCATATCAAGAATTTGTTTTGTAGCACCCAAATCCTTCATTGCAAATGAGTTCGCCAATTATTATTTTTAGCACATTTATTTCCTACGTGTAAGAACCCGCAACAAGCATGTCATCTACATACAATAACAATATAATATAGCTGCCATCATTTTTCTTTTTGAGATAAACACAATGATTAGAGTGACATCTAATATAATCTTGTTCAGACATAAACCTATCAAATTTTAGCTACCACTACCTTGGAGCTTGTTTTAAGCCATACAAGCTCTTCTTCAACCTACACACTAGTTTCTCCTTACCTTTTACCTCATATCCTTGTGGCTGCTGCATATATATCTCTTCCTCTAATCCCCATGGAGAAAGGTTGTCTTTACATCTAACTATTGAAGATGTAAATCTTCAGCTGCTACTAGACTTAAAATAGTTCTGATTGAAGTAATTTTAACAACAGGAGAAAATATCTCATCAAAGTCTATACCCTTTTTCTATGCAAACCCATTCACCACAAGTCTTGCTTTATACCTTTTTCTACCTTCATCTTCTTCCTTCCAGTTATAAACCCATTTATTCTATAATTTTGTTTTACCTGCAGGCAACTTGACTAAGTCCCAAGTCTGGTTATGTGATAAGGATTCCATCTCTTCTTTCATGGCTTGCTCCCACTTCTTCTTGGTTTCTACCTGCACTACTTCTTCATAACATTCTGGTTCACCAGAATCAGTCAACAATACATAATATAATTAAGGGGAATATCATTTAGGGGGTCTACATATCCTGGTAGATCTTCTAACACATCTTTCAGGTGTTTGAGGTGCTTGTTGCTGTTGTGGTTGTTGTTGATGTTCTAGCTGTTGATCATTATGATTTTCAGGCACCTTCACTTTTTCTGTGATCTCATCAAGCACCGTGTATTCTCTGTTTTCTTTTTCCTGTTTCTTTTCCTCCATCTGGTCCTTATACAAAACATTTTCATTCAATATGACATCTCTGCTCCTAATGATTTTGTGTTTTTCATAATCATAAAAGCGATAACCAAAATCATTAACACCATATCCAATAAAGGTACATTTCTTTGATTTTGCCTCAAGCGTTTTTATATTTTCTTTATTAATGTGGACAAAGTCTTCACAACCAAAAGTCTTTAAAAATGAGTAGTTTATCTTTTTACTTGTCCATGCCTTTTCTCGAATGCCAACATCCAAGGAACTTGAAGGTCCTCTGTTTATTAGATAAATAGTAATATCTACATCATCTGCCCAAAATTGTAAAAGCAATCATGCATGCAATCTCATGCACCTTGCACGCTCCATGATTTTCCTGTTCATCCTTTCTGACACACCATTTTCTTATGGTGTTCCTCGAACTGTCTTCTCTCTACAAATTCCATTCTCTTAACGATACCTATCAAACTCTTTGCTGCAACATTCACCTCCATTGTCTGATTTGAGACACTTCAACCTATTTCCTCTTATTTTCAGCCAAAGCTTTCCATTTCTTGAAAGTATCAAATACATAAGATTTATTTCGAATAAAATAAATCCAGGTCTTTCTAGTTGCATCATCAATAAAAGTAACATAATAATGAGAGACACCGATATATGATACCTGAGCAGGTCCCCATACATCTGAATGCACAAGCTCTAATTTTTTGCTCTTCTTTTCTTTCCTAACTCTAAGGAATCTCACTCTCTTATGTTTTCCATAAACACAATTCTCACATAATTTTAAATCAACTTGCTTCAAACTTGGCAACAGATTTGTTGAGTGATGAATCTGCATCCCCTTCTCACTCATGTGCCCAAGCCTATGATGCCACAATGTCCTATCTGCTCATGTAGAGGTTAAAGCATTAACATAAATAGAAATACCATTGCATAAATACAATGTACCAACCTTTTCTCCTTTTGCTATTGTTAGAGTCAGTCTTGTCAATCCTCCATCTGAGATCAAAACTCTTTCTGCATTTCATTTTTAGGTGTCTCGCTCCATTCACTCAGCTGCATTCTGCTAGGGGCATGCCATAAATCGGATGGAAGGGTCTTTCCAATCATTACCCCTCATGCTTTGTACCTGCTGGCTCAGCGCTGTTCATCAAAGTTCATTTAATGACAGTCAAATATTTGGTATTTTAATGGGCAAAAAAATCATATCAGTCATAGGTTTAGGGTTTCATAAGTCGTGTTTTCAGAGTACCCAAACATGCCAGCAGGCCAAAGGGAGGTTCAACAAGTTTCATCTCCAGATTTTCATCATCCATGATGCTCAAGGGTGATTCCTCTTCAAAACTCTGTTTTGAAGAGGAAATCGTCAAATTAATGTTTATGATAAATATGTAAAGTTCTCCAACATGAAGCACTTGAAAAGCTGGTTCTGGTCATCCTTTGCCAAATGCCATGACAGCTACTCCTGCAAAAAATTGCCAAAAATTTCATCATTTTAGTCAAAAATCCAAAAAGAGAAGGTGAAATACAGAGTTGTATTAAGTTGTGGAAAAAGTGCCTAAATAAAACATTGCAAAGTGGGTTTTTGAAGAAACAAAAATCAAACCCATGACTCCATGCCTTTATATAGATTTTCTCATAAGAATCAATGTCATTATACATGCCAAGGTCGGAGAGAAATCATTTCAAAGGAGTTTGGTGAGCCAGCGCGCGTTTTGGGTGAGGTTGAAGGTGTCTTGGCAGGCGCGGCGCATACAGTCAGTGGCGCGGCGGCCGGGATAGCGCGGCGCATTGGGCGCGTTCCTCCAGTGTTAATTTCAACGGGCGCGGAGCACCGGTAGCGCGCGGTGCATAGAAAGAGCGGTGTGGCACATACAGTTTAAACCCCAAAAAATGCTCGAAATTCCTCCAAATCAACATTGAATCGCTTGGACATGCCAGGTAGGGTCGACATCTCTGTGGTTCATACATTTTGAGTGTTGTGTGATGGCGGTTTATGGTTCCAAATATTAAAACAAAATTTCCAAACCCTACCTCTAAAAAATCATTATGTCAATTGATATTAAGGGTTGCAAATTCATCATTGTGTTACCAAGTTTCCCCTTCTCTCACTTCTGTCCCTTTGTCCTCCATTCCCTTTTTCCTTATACCATATCCCTTTGAAAGCCATTGCTCCCCATCCCCTAAATTGACTAAACCCTTATCCCCATTCCCTTTCACCCATTGCCCAATATAAAACCCCAAACCCTACCTTATGCCAAGTTCCCAAACTCTCCTACACTGCCCTAAATAAAATCTACCCTAATACTCCTAATCCCTTCATATGTTCCCTCCCTAACAGTCCCTTGTTACATTGCTCCCTTGGTGACAGATTTCAACATATCACAACAGTAGTCCAACACAGTCTTGCGACCAGCATTCATTTCTCCAAGCAGTTTTCATAAACATCAATTATGTCATCTGATCATTCATCCGACTATGAGGAGGAAACTCACAGTGGCTCACCCACGGAAGAACGTGCACCCTGGAGGCCTCACAAAAGTGGCAGACATGTTAGAGAAGAACCGACTACGCTCGCAGAATTGCAAGCCTGCCTTTTTCCGTCTCTTGTTTTCAGTTTCAGTCATGCTATGAGTTTTGTGAAAAGGTTGCAAATGTTCAATTCCACCATGAGTTGGCTCGCCTATTTGTTCTACATTTACATGGTGCTCAAGTTACTTTGGCAGGGGTTACTTTCACACTTACACCAGACTCTATCTCATCAGCTACCGACATGCCTAATATTGGAAAGCCATGGAACAAGAGACAAAAAGTTGACCGACAACATTATGAGCCATATGTTAAATTGGCTTTCTTGAGGTAGCTTAAGAGGGTATTTCCCTTCCGATATCTTAAAGATGAATATGCCCCTCTAATGAAGTTAATTATGAAATATTTCAGTTGTGAAGGCTGTTTCTCCTGGTTATATGCTTATCACATCAGGTTGCTCATGCATTTCACTTGGTTACGCATGATGAACATCCCATATTTTATATGCGAAACATAGAGAGGATGACTGCCCTTGTGCAACACAAGACACCTGAGCAGCAGTTCAATAGCATTTGTCATTTTGCTCTCATCAAGATTTTGGTGATGCATCAGCTTGATTTACAGGGTATCACTTGGGATGATTTCATCTCACGTGACTTCTTTCGAGCTTCATAGGGACCTTCAGAGACTAGATTTGAAACAGGGGAACCTTCTCATCAGTATGAGCACCATGAGACCGCTAGTGTGCATGCGTTCGTCACATATCAAAGGGGCGTTAGACGTTTGTTTGCAGCAACAAACCGAGTGTTATCTCCACCCGGGGTGGAAGGGGCCTCGCTTCCGACATCAGCACTACAGGTACAGGACAGAGGTAAGGAGCCAATGCATGATGAGGGGCCATGAGGTGAACGAGAGACCGAATTCGTTCTCCTTCATGACGATGATACAGATACAGATCTGCAAAGTGCACAGCTTAAAGAAATCATCCAGGAGCAGCAAACAGAGATTCAAGCCTTGTCCCTTGACTTGGAAAGAGCCAAATGGAATATCAAATATCTAGAGCAGAGGAACAAACAACTTGAGGAACGGCAAGTTGAGATAGAGTTGCAACTGATAAAAGAAAACTGGAAACACATCATGGCAGCACAAGGTAGACCTATGGAGAAAAGAGATGAGGACCGAGAGTATGTTTTAGAAAAGTGAACGTTCACTTGGAGCAGCTGGTGGAGAAGGATAATAGGTAAAAAGCAATGCTGAGGTGCATGACTCACCATTACATGGCCCGAAACATGAGCTCCAAAGCAAGAATCAAGAGCCTAATGGCGAAATTGAGGAAGGTGACAAAAAGACAAAAGAGCCAAAAAGAGCAAGATGACTCTGAATCTTGGCCGAGGCTTCGTTGGTCCAGCATGACATGTGATAGAGAAGGTACAGCCCAAATTTCAAGAAATTTGGAGCACATTTTTGCATTTTGAAATTTTGTGTACAAAAAATAGGTTTTTTCTCCCTGTGCGCCGCGCCACCTGGCGCGCGCTTTCGCTAGGGAGCTCCAAATGACAAAAAGTTTACATTTTTGGATTTTCCATGGAAAATCATAACTTCTGGTGCATGGCCAAGAAGTTTGGGCTAGTTTTGAGTCCTCAGGAGGTCAAAAACACCCAAAAAATGACCTCTCTGCCCCTATTTTGACACACAGGAAGTAGTCTTGGGAGATTGCAGCTTTGGAGGGGCAAATGGCATCCAAATCCAAAAATTTCACTTGGGTTGGAAAGTAGACAGGTAGGGCTTTCCAAAAAGCATACTTGGGCTCAATTTTGACTTCAGAAAGTGCCTCAAAACCACCTCCAAATTGGTGCGATGCATACATCTTTTGGCGCGGCGCATAGAGACCCAAAGGCCAAAATCACTTATGCTCCACGAGATGTCGATTTGCAATTTTCTCCAAATGTGCCCGTTAATTAAAAATACATTTTTCCCAGAATCAAAGGCAAATTTTAAAAACATTTTCATCAAAGGTTGGCTTCTATCCAAGTGGCAAAAGGAAGGCGAGCAGTCACCCAAAAAATCTACGCTCCATTTTTGTTTTTTTTGTAATGCTGCACCTGTCACTAATGGTTGGCTTTTCATTTCCAGTTTGTAATGATTTAAAAGCTCCCCAACTTTGGGTCGATCCATTTCCTGATGGCAGGGTCTATTTATTATATGAAAAATCATTTGAAAAGAGTTAGTTGGAGTTTCTGGGAAGCGGTGGGAGAGAAACTCTGTTACTCACTGTACATTTTGACAGAGAATTAATGAACGATTGTAGCTCTGGTTCTTGAGATTCTTGTGGCGTGAGTTTAGAAAATTATTTTCTTTTTGTTTCATATGTATGTCGTTATGTTTCACATTTCATTCATATTCATTTCCAGTGAAAGCTTCTAAGTAAGAAAAGGTAGAATTCAGTTTACTGCTCTACCTTGGGAAAGTTTTCACGTTCTATGTTTTCTTCTGTTGAAAAGGATTCATGTATTTATGCCCTTTTCACCCTCTTAAATAGTCTCTCCATTTCATGTTATTTCAAATTTAATTGCTAGACTTTCGGCCTGTCTTGCCTCACGAAATAATCTGCGTCTTTGAGTTAAATTCTCTGCTCATGTTGTTCCTTGGTCCCATATGTCCCAAAAAACTCAGTCATTCATCAAAATACCTCTTTCATATTTATTTACCTAGCCTAAAATTAGTATCCATTTTAAGTCATTCTCAGACCCTATTTGTTTATTCTTCACTGAGCGTGACCCAGAGAGAGCCCTCTCTTGTTTTGGTAGGGCTAGCTACCAGACTGAGCGTGGTTTGTGGTTACCCTGAATTTTTCCTTCCTTCAACCTAAGGCAGATTTAGGTGCTAACATAGTGGCGACTCCACTGGGGACGAAATTCTTTGTTTGTTAGTCTTCTTCGTTGCGTAGACAGCAGGCTTAACCTACAAACACCCCATACTTCTGATAATTCTAAGCTTCCGGATGATAAGCTTAGGATTTGATAGGCTGAGTAAGTTGTTCATGTCCTTTTGATTTTTTTTGAAAATAGCACACTAGCTTCAATAAGATATACCAGAGCTAATCCAGATCCAGATCCTCCTCATATCTACGAAAACCCCAATTTGATTCCAAGACTTCTTCGTCAAGAGAGCTCTATAACTCCCGTGTTCAAATCCCATTCGTGTCCTGACATTTTTGAGTATCTTGAAGAGCTTGATTTTGATGAGCGGTTTGAAATGTCGTTGTTCGAGACCAAATCCAAAAGGGCTGTTGACTCTACTGTCCCCAATCCACAGTTACTTGTAGACCTAGAAACTGAAAGGGCTAACCGGTCAATTGATAATTATATTGCGACACAGCTTCAAACTCAAATTGTTAATTCCCTACAAACTGCACACACTCCTCCAACACCTCCAAGACCAAACCCACCAAGAGTGATGGTTGCTCGTTTTGCGCCTCTTGTGCTGCCTCAAGTTCCAGATGACATGCCCGCAGATTATCAAAGCAAAATCCCTTTGTTTGATGGCGCTCCTAACAGCATTACCGCTCAGCAACATGTGGACAGAATGGCAGATTTCTGTGACCTTCATGAGATCGATGCAAAGAATGTGACAATGAGACTCTTTGTACAGACATTTGTAGGTGAAGTTAGGAAATGGTTATGAGGTTTGCTGGCTGCACGTATAGCTACCTTGGCCGAACTGCAAAGACAATTTTTAGACTGCTGGGAAGTGAAAAAGAATCCTCTTCAAATTCTGGCTGAATATGAACAAATCAAACGAAACGCTGGTGAGTCGATCCAAGACTACTACATTAGATTCAATTCTGTTTATAATGAAATTCCCGATCATCTAAGGCCACTTGTGGGACTAGCCATGATGAATTTTCTGGATGGTTTTGATGCTGACATGGCTTATCAACTAAGAGAGAGAGAGCCGGCGACAATGGAAGACATGCAGAAGATCGCGGTCAGCGTGGAAGCAAATCTGCTGACCAAGAGGGCTAGAGCAAAGGCAGAAAAGAAGGTCACAGTAAAGGAAGATTCTTCCTCGATGGATCAATTACTCAAGAAGGTAGAGTAGATGCCTGAAAGGGTGAAACTTGACAAACCTGAGCCATAAGTTATAAATCCTAACTTCCATGGCCAGCAGCAGTCATAATATAAATACGGTAGAGAGACCAACGAGCCCAAGATCAAACAGCACAGCAGCCAGTACAGCCACCTCTTCAGCAAAATTTTGTGCATGGACCGAAGTTTGATGAGGAAGGGAAGGTAATAGGGGAAGAGAACCACTTCTTTACTCCTGATGATTTGCCTATTTATATTACTGAAGAGGAGGAGTATGCAGAAAGTTCAGCTGCACACAAAGACACAGATTTCATTCTAGCAAGTGACACAGTTTTGGAAGAAGAATCAGATGAGTATCAAAGAGGCTATATGAATGCTCTTTCCGCTCAGCAGCGACAATATTCACTAAGAAACAGAGATGTGCCGGTTAACCCAATTCAGAAGAGGAAGGAAGTTTCAGCATCAAAGAATGATTCATCAGTTGCATAAGAGAAAGGCAAAGAGGCACTTGATCCTGACAGCAGCAAATCACCATCAGCAGAAAAATCGAATCAGCAAATTGTATCTAGAGAAAAGGAAAAGAAAGAAGTCCCAGTCAAAGAGGTAGAAAGGACTTCCGCTTTTAGTTTAGAGAATGAAATTTCTAAATTGAAGGTATCCATTCCCTTGACTGAAATAATGAAGAACAACAGTTATAGAGGGCAAGTTTCTAAAATCTTGAATTGTGATCCAATGTCTGATATGGTGAATGTCGAAGATGATCAACCCGAAATGATTTTTGGGCCAGCATTGAATGGTGAGTCTCTAGATAATGATGTGCCACCTTTTTATATCAGTTTAAGATTTCATGATTTTGTGTTACATAATGCCATGTTCGATTCCGGGCTTCTCACAATCTCATGCCCAAGGCTATCATGGATAAGCTGGGTTTGGACGTCACCCGGAAATACCATGATCTCTATTCGTTTGATTCCAGCAGAGTAAGATGTATCGGGCTCATCAAAGACTTGGTTGTGAGTCTAGATCAAATCCCAATGAAGAATGTTTTGATGGATATTGTTGTAGCGGATATTCCTCCCAGGTTCAGCATGCTTCTTTCCAGGTCGTGGGCAGCAAAATTGAAAGGGACACTACAACTAGATTTCTCCTATGAAACGATTCCTGTGTTTGGCCAAATGAGGAAACTGTATCGGGAACAAAAAATGAAATACATTATTACAAGCAAGGAGAAACCCATTAATCATCCAATTAATTATGTACATACAGATCTAGAATCTTTTGTTTTGTATTCAGATAGTTTTAATGATGTTGATAGTCAGTTAGTAGAAGCAGAAAGTATTCCAGAAATAGTAGAAAATTTCAGAGAAGTTTTGAAGAAAGAAGGACGAGAACAGCAAAACACCGTTGAGAAATCAGCTGAAGGTAATGGACAACAAATGGGAAAAACAGAGCCAGCAGAATTTCAGCACTTGGAAGAAGAAGAAGAAGGTTTGTGGACCATGGATTTCGACGGTGCAGTGGGAAATGATGGTGCTGGAATTGGTATTTGGGTACGCAGTCCTTTCTCCGCCCCGAACAAGGTGCCTAGTAATGTGCGGGTATGCTCCTACAAATTAGCTTTTGATTGTTCGAACAATGAGGCTGAGTATGAAGCTCTGATTGCTGGCCTAAAGATTCTAAGAAAGCTGAATGCTAAGAGGATTGCAGTATATGGCGACTCCGAATTGGTGATTAAGCAGGTCAAAGGCGAATATCAAGCAAAGCATCCTAGGATGCGGGCTTACCAGAATGCAGTCCTAGAAATCCTGAAATTATTTTCAGAATATACCTTGACATGTGTGTCTCATGTTCAAAATAGCATTGCTGATGCTCTTGCTAAGGCAACCAGTAGTTTGAAGATTCCAATGAACTCCAATGATGAATTCGAAATCCATGTCAAGCATCATCCGACTATCCCCAAAAATCAGAGATATTGGCAAGTTTTCCAAGATGATGAGGAGATTGATGATTTTCTGCAAAGAAAAGGTAAATTCAAAGAGACCTCAATTGATGTAGAAAATGATGATGGCAAAGAGGAGGTGTAGATTAATCAAATGGACCTGTTGCAACTAAAGGATAACATTATTCCTAAAGGCTTGATACCTTTAGAAGAATTCTTTGATCAAGATGACATATCCCGCAAACCAACATTGCAGCCAACGAAGAAGGGTGTTGAAGAGGTCAATATCGGAACAACTGCTAATCCTAAAATGGTAAAACTGTCTAAAGCATTGCCACAAAAGATGAAAGCCAAATATATCAATTTGCTATCTTCATTTGCTGATGTGCTCGCTGGGGACTATTCTGACTTGAAGACATACGATACCAATATAATTCAGCACACTATACCCATTAAGCCTAATCAGAAACCTTTTAGACAGAAGTTGAGAAGACTAAATCCAAAACTGCTGCCATCAATTGAAAAGGAGATAAACAGCTTGTAGAAATCAGGAATCATTATTCCCATCAGATTTTCGGACTGGATCTCTAATTTGGTGCCCGTACAGAAGAAGACAGGTGAGATTCTCTTGTGCATTGATTTTAGGAATCTCAATAAAGTTTCATTGAAAGATAACTATACACTGCCCAAAATGGATCATATACTTCAACGAGTAGTTGGAGAATCTCGTATGTCACTACTCGATGGTTATTCTGGATATAACCAAATTTCTATCCATGATGATGACCGAGACAAGATAGCATTCACCACTCCGTGGGGAACTTTTCATTACGCTAAAATGCCTTTTGGTTTGAAGAACGTGGGTGCCACCTTTCAGCGGGCAATGGACTTGGCTTTCGCAAATGAAAAGGATGTCTTTTTGGTTGTATACCTTGATGACCTAACGGTGTTTTCCAAATCTGATGAAGAGCACATGTATCATCTGAAAACTGTCTTTCAAAAGTGCAGAAAATATGGTCTATCGCTGAATCCGAAAAAGAGCTTGTTTGCCATGGAGGAGGGAAAACTACTTGGGCACATTATCTCAAAAGATGGCATTCATATTGATCCAACATGTGTACAAGCGATTTAGCAAATCAATCTGCCCCGGAATAAGAAGGAGATTCAGTCTTTCAATGGTAAAATGAATTTTTTACGCCACTTTGTACCTAATCTTGTTGAACACCTAAGAGAGATCACGAACATTCTTAAAAAGGATAGCCAAGTGAAGTGGACGGAAGAGGCTGTGAAATCTTTCAATTTAGTCAAATTGGCTCTTTCTTCAGCTCCAGTTCTAATCAGCCCAGAATACACTCAGGATTTTATATTGTTTTCATTCGCTTCGGAGCATACTATGGCAGTGGTATTGATGCAGAAAAGAGATGATCATGAAAGACCCATTACTTTCTTCGGTGAACTATAAGAGATGCAGCCTTGAAGTACAACATCATTGAGAAGCAAGCCCTCGCACTTGTGAAAGCATTGAAAGATTTTCGAGTATACATTCTGCATTCTCATATTTTGGCTTATGTTCCTAACGCTACTGTCAAAGATGTTTTAGTGCAGACAGATCCGGAAGGAATATGGGGCAAGTGGATTGCAGCTTTGTTGGAGTATGATGTGGAAATAAAGCCCACAAAGCTTGTTAAAGGATAGGGATTGGCAAAGTTAATGGCCGAATCAAACTTGCATGCATTAGACATAAATCTGATCGCTGCCATGTTCGATGAGAATGAGGAAGGTTTGTCAATTTAGGTATCTAAAATGTTTGCTCTTTCTCCGTGGTATTCTGATATCATATATGTGCTTCAAAATTTGTCACCGCCACCCGACATGACTAGAAACAAAGCTAGAACTCTCAAATTAAAGGCTTGCCAAGTTTTCTATTCTAAATTCTGCACTTTATTGGAAAGATCCCGTGGTGTCCTGTTGAATTGTTTGGTGGAAGAAAAGGCAAAGCAGGTCATGGAGGAATTCCACGAAGGAGATTGCGGTGGGCACCTTTTTTGGAAAACAACAGCAAATAAAGTTCTGAGAGCGGGATACTATTGGCCGACATTGTTTGCTGATGTATATAAGGTTGTCAAGAGCTGTCATAAATGCCAGATTTTTGAAGGAAGGTAGAAATTACAACCGTTGCTGCTTAAGCCCATTGAGGTGAGTGCCCCTTTTCAGCAATGGGGGTTGGATTTCATTGGAGAAATTCATCACGCTTCTTCCGGTCAGCATCGGTGGATTCTCATGGAAACAGATTACTTCACGAAATGGATCGAATAAATTCCCACCAGACAAGCTGCATATGCGGTAATTATTTCATTCCTTGAAAATAACATCTTGTCTCGCTTTGGTTGCCCGAATAAGTTAATCACTGATAACGCAACAGCTTTCAAATAAAAAAGGATGGTAGAGTTTTGTCATAAATACCACATCATTTTGGGTCACTCAACTACCTATCATCCGCAAGGCAATGGATTGGCAGAGTCTTCTACCAAATCTTTAGTCAACATCATTAAGAAGCTGCTGGAAATCAACATGAAGAGCTAGCATAAGAAGTTGGTCAATGCAATTTGGGAAATTGGGTCAGTCAGAAGAAATCCATTGGTATGTCCCTTCGAGTTGTGTACGGAGTTGAACATTGTTTCCAACTCTCTCGCAACCCGGTAGTCAAACTTCTTCAGGAGCCGGCAGTGAAGACGATCCTATGCAGAGAAGATTGAATCAAATGATATTTGCAGCAGACAAGAGAAAAGTTTTAAAAACTGCCAAGTGCAGGAGAAGATTAAGAAAATTTATGACAGAAAAGCAAAGGCGGACAAATTTCAGTTGGACGATGTGGTGCTGAAGTGGGATGCAAGGAATGAGGAGAAGGGTAAGCACGGTAAATTCGAGAATCTCTGGAAAGGTCCCTTCAAGATTGCAACATATCGGGGGCAAAACGCCTTTCTTCTAAAGGAAATGAACGAGGAAGATTGCCCAGTAGGGCCGATCAATGGTCGGCTGCTCAAACGGTACCATCTCTAAAAAAAATTCTGCTATTTCCATTGTCATTGTAAATACCATTTTATTTCTGTTTTAGTTTGAGTTCGTCAAGTCAGTCTTTGAGTCATTTTTAAGTTAAAATTTGAGTCAGTTTGAGTCAAGTTTCATGTTAATAAATGAGTGGAGAGTTTCATGTCGTTTGTCAAAATGATGACTCCATAGCCCAATGGATAAAAGGCACTGTCTAGCTCCTCCAGAGATCTGCCGTTCTTGGCACATCCAAGGAGCTACCATCCCATTGGAGCCAATGTTAGAGTCGGTCTTGTCCAGTCCTCCATCTAAGATCAAAACTCTTCTGCATTTCATTTTTAGGTGTCTCGCTCCATTCACTCAA